>JAUMHJ010000013.1:15448489-15468819 GCA_032361105.1 Microctenopoma lineatum | reverse complement strand
GAGACATAGGACCTTTCAGAGGCTGAGGACAATGTTATTGATAAATAACATTAGATTGATCCCGACTGCCTATTTTTCAAAGAGGAGGAGCATTCTGAGGTGGAGTCTGCCGCCATCTCGGTCAATCAAGGAATGCAGCACTTATCATCCACAGAGAAGACATAGACATCTAAAGATGGTAATATAAAATGGTCACCACACCGAAGCCAAGGCCAGCTGCCATCTTCTAAAGTCATCAAAATGACTCCTGGTCCTACATGATTTGCCATCACACGAGTTGATGATATTCAATCAGCATTTCAGCTCTTCATATCCCCTCCAATAGAGAGGATAATACTGGACATGACTGACTTTGAGGGGAGGTGTGTATTTCAAGAGAAATGGAAGCCACTGGATCAGACTGACTTGCATTCTTGTATTAAATTCTGGTATTAACTGAAGTTTATCAAGGGTGGCATGATAGCTCAGTGGGTGGAGCAGTCGTCTTCCATCCTAAGGATCAACGGTTTGATTGTCAGTCTCCATGAAGCTACATGTCTCTGTGACGTTGGACCAGACACCAAAACTCCATAGAAAGGCTGACACAGGTCTAGCAGCTGTTCAAAATTTCTCCAAGAGGATCAATAAAGCATTTATTATTATACAGGTCAAAGGGAGAAGAAACTGCAAGTCTATAAAATGAAAAGAATGGAAGACCAATGCTTCGAGCAACAATGTCTCTGGAGACATTTCACAAGTTATCTCATGTAATCTGATTTTTACGTGAAAGAAACAAATCTGCTGCAATCAGAGATGTATGGGATAAATAGGTGGAAATTCTACCTACATTCAAAATATTGAACATTGAAAAATGGAGAAAATCGCGCAAGTTCAATCACAATATTTTGGTAAGGAAGAAAACACTTTTACTAAATAGTCCTTAAAAATAGTTCAGGAAATTCAAACTGTATTGTATGTCTGTGTTTTAAATGTTTATCTAATGGAAAATACAGTTGCTATTGTTTTATCGCAGTTTTTTGACAATTCTGTGTGGATTTACACAGTACGGGTCAAAATGACCCGCAACATAATCAATGTAATTTTTTTTCAACATAATACAAGGGTTAAAAAAAATGTAAAGTATTAGAAAAAGTCCTAAATTCAACGTTAGGATTTTTGTATATACCCTATCATGAGTCAGTGGATTCATACTGGTTGTACTGGAAAACCAGTACAACCAGTATAATACAGTTTTCTCATTTCTTATTTTCTCATGCCAAATAGTGATTAGATCCTATATCTTTTTCCTGAAAGCCCTTTTCCGCTTCAGGGTAGTTGTTTTGTAATACTGTGGCTTATGTTTAAGCCACAGTAGTAGTATAATTATGGAACATCCAATACACTCTACCCCTGACCAGTACAACCAGTAAAATGCTGTTTTCCATTTCTAAAGATTGATTATGGTCAATATTTACTGAGTCCCATTTTTGCTTTAGTTTTACTTACTTACTTACTACTTATTTAAACTCTTATTTCAACGTTTATTAAACATCAAACACAACATATTAAACAGCAATAGGCATGCTAGTTGTCATGCTGAATGCTAAAAGTGCAAAACAATTCCCACCTCAAACAGCCTCGTAATTCCTCCAGCGCCTCCTCCTACCATCGTCTAATGCACTTTGTAATTACAGCCACATAGCGGGGGGGAACTAAGCAGTGGTCGGACCTTCCCACTGGGGGAAGGGAGGAGCTGCATGCATCCTTAGCGTTGGCATACAGTAGGTCCAAAGTTTTCCCCCCTCTGGTGGTGCAGGTGACATACTGTGTGAAAGTAGGAAGCATGCTAATAACGCTGACATGGTTGAAGTCACCAGAAACACCGATGAAACCACTCGGATGCTGAGTCTGTAGCCGGGCTATGGTTGCGTGGATGGTGTCGCATGTTGCTGTAGGCTTGGCAGAGGGAGGAACGTGAACAGCAACTAAAGTAATGTAGGAGTTTTCTCTGGCCAAATAATACGTCTGGAGTCCAACAGTACATAGTTCAATGTCCGGGCTACAGATTTGCTCTTTGATCAAGATGTGAGAAGGGTTACACCACCTGTTGTTGACACGGTGAGACACGGCAAGCCCCCCTCATTTGTGCTTACCACTCGCAGTGCTTTCTCTGTCGGCCCGAACAGTGTGGAGGCCTATGATAGATGCATTGTCATCAGGAATATGCTGATGCATCCATGATTCAGAAAAAACACATCGACCTGCACTCTCGGTACTCCCTCTGACTCTGGGCTAGTGCTGTTAGCTCATCCATTTTATTGACCTGACGTTACTCATTATAATAGACAGGAGACATGGCTTAAACTCACTCTATTATTCAAGCCTCCTTTGGCTCGCCACCTGTCTCTTTCTTCTTTTCTGTCCTTGACCCCTGCATCCCCGATGTGTTTTTTTTTCATATTTCAGCGGGTATGTCCATACGTCTGCCCGACAAGCCGGTCGGCTTGAGCATGATGAGCTGATCCAAAGTATAAATACAGTCTGTGCAGAGATTCTGTCCCGATCCTCAGTGAGAGTTCTACAGCAATAACAGTGAAAAAAAACTCTCTCAACCTACATGATTGAAAGAGCACAAACTAAACAGTAAAAATCAAGTAGTAATAAGAAAGTAAAGAAAAGGCGAAGATAGGGGAATGAAATATTTAAGAAAAGTACATAAAAGAAGGGAGCGACTGAGAAGGCAGCATGCCTAAACAGTGGTCCCAGTGGTAATTAGAACACTCGAGGTAGTGTGGCCCAAACTGGTAGAGTGGCTTCAACAGATCCCGGGGATCCAGAAGAGCACAATCCTGGGAACAGACAAATGTATAACAAAAACGAAAGAGATGTCTAAAGGAGATGGGTCATTTAACTGTGTCAGCCCAGACAGAAGGACAGACCCTTGTCCAGGAAGCAGAACAGCAAGCACCAAGCTCTAAACACCCACTCTCCACATGATAACTACTGGCTGTGAAAAAGTCAGTCTGTTCACCTCGGGTCATAGGAGCAGAAAAAATTGACACAGACAGAAAAATTAAAGCTGCATCACATTAATTAAGAGCTTGTAAGTTCATCCTGGGTATAACTAATGTTTCAGTTATGGAAACCTTTTAAAGCAAATATAAATTTGCCAGTTGTGGCTTTTCCTCATGACTTTATAACTCGTATGAGAAAATCGCTGATAGGAGTGAGTCAGTTTAGCAAATGCAGCTGGCGACCAGATGAAAGAAATTTTCCATGAAGGACATTTATGACAAGGGAGATATAAAAGATGGGTTTGAACCTCATGGTTTGTGAAAGATAGAAGCAGAGATATAAAAGTGGCCAGCAAAATTGAAGAGGAACTTTTGAGACTTTGGTACGGCAAAGTTGCAGCAGTGTATGCCTGGTATCTGGACTGAGATAAATTGAATACCTCCTCCTGGGTAGAGGAGAGGAAAGATTGAATTTGAAGGGGGCTTGACATTTGAGGTTTTAGAGAGCTAGTCATCCTGTTCAGATCCCTCCAAATGGAAGATAGGAGTTCAATTGATTGATTGTGGTGATAGTGGTGCTAATGTTGGTACTACAAATGTAGATGAGGTGAATTAATATTGAACACATTAACATTATGACAGAACAGAACAGAAATGGAATTATATAGTCAACAACAACCTGTTAAACAACCCAGAGTATGTTTTATATTGTCCAACAACAGCTACGCTTTGGCACACTCATGGCAGTCTCACATCTTAATGTGCTTTAGATCATCAGTTGTCTGAGGAAGCGTGGGTAAATAGTCAATACTCCTTTTAGTGCTACTACAACTACTGTACTAATCAATATAATGGCATGAATCAAGTAAAGAGAAAAGACAGTTCATCATTACTTAGAAAATCAAGGTCAGCCAATGAAAAAAATGTTCTTTGATTTATTCAGTGCAAATGTACAGTATTTAGTTATAACTACTGGGCCTTTGTTGGATATAGATAGGCTGAAAAAATGAATGTGTGGTTGCCACTGTGAAGCATGGAGGATGTGATGTGATGGTGTGTGTGTGTGTGTGGGGGGGGCTTTGTTGTTCACACTAATGGTGACTGAGGGTGTCAGAATTACACACTTAACCAGTATTGCTGCTAACTATTTCAAAGTTTAGGTGTGTTCAGTATTTATGTACAATGTTTTAATTAAAAAAAACAAAAACAAAAAAAAACACAGGCGTACAAACCTCTGACTGGTACAGTGTGTATACAACTATTACTCTGTTTGTTATTACTATGATAAGAAAATATAACTAGAATTACTGAAACCACTTATTAAGTTTTTCAAGTTTATCTTACTGGCGCACTTTTCTCTTGTCCTAAGGTTTCTCCAGTAGTGTTCTTATCTGAATAAACAATTCAGCCAACTAAGTCTTCGTGCTTAGTGTCGCTTTTTATAGCTCTAGGCAATGAATGAATGAAACAAAAAATAAAACCTTGACTTCAATTAATTTTAATAATTAAAGTCAAGAAGTGCAGTTTGTATTCTGTTAGACTTGTACTGGAGGTTTAACATTTTGTCACTGCCCATTTCTCACAGAAAAAATGCACAGCACAATCAAACATGGCCCAAAGTGCAACAAGACTATGGGATTACATAGACAAATATATACAATATTAAACATACACTGTGTGCAAAATTATTCAACAAGTGTTCCTCAAGAGAAGATGTGGTTAGAATTCAGGCATGCCTTATATTCTGTAGTGCAAAGCTATTAGTGGGTGGGCTGACAGGTCTCAGACACAGACATACATAAATGTTACAGTGTGGTCACCACACAATCAATTTTTTAATGAGATTTGATAGGGCCACAAAACGTGTTGACCAAAAAGTTGCATTGTCACTGTGCAAGTGTAACACATGGAATAAAGAGAAGTGGCTAAAACTTTTATTTTCTTTTATGGTCACCAGAGGGAGTTTCAGCACTGTGAAGATTAGGGGTTTCCAATGTGCGCAAGAGAAGAAAAACTTCAAGCTTTTTTCGGGCTACAGCTTTGTGAAGGGTTGAGCTACTCTTGAGTCATCTTTCATAGTGTGAGTTTCACACCAGTAGATTGTTTTAGTTTTAGCACTACCCGGGTAGCAACGACACACACACTACACTTACACGAAAAGATTAGACAAACTGGACTATTTGATTGTGGACATAAGAACTGGGACTTGACTCAAACACTGAGATTTAGGAAGATCATTTATTGTCGAACAACTGTTAATTGAGGGAAGTTTGATGATTGTAATGACCTGAAAATTTTTTGAGGGAATCAAGTCTTTTGGCTGTGTGTTATCTGCTCCTGGACAGAACCTAGATGGGAGTGTCACCTGTACGTAAAAAACATCTCCTGGTAATCAGCAGTACTAGGGGGGGTTACACAAGATTTGCAAAAACATCAAGCGTGAAACTCCTGTGAAGCCTTAGGAGCAGAACAAAAATACCTTAAGATTGATTTCTCACAGCTTTAAGCTGGATGGTGTACAGTTCATAGATACAGGGTGCCATTATGACTAATTTGGTAGTGAAGGAGAAATATTGTGGAAAAACGGTGGGCAATCTTGAGTGTTGAACTAGTTGGGCCTTTCTTTGAGTGGGAGATTCCTAAAAACTCTGCCAATATCTGAAGCGGTGCAGAAGCAGGGTTATAGCATTCTGTGATATTAATGCAGGGCAGTGTTCCATTTCACACATCCGAGAACTCCCCTGGTTGGCAAGCCAGCAAAGATGATGGAATGATGAGCTGGCTCCATTGTTCATCCGATTTAATTTCAATGGAATATGTGTACACTCTCCTCAAGCATGATATTTATGCTTAGAGAAAGCAAAACACATCTCTGAACAGCATCTTGGAGTGTGTATTTAGAAATCCACTAGGGGATATCTATATACCTTTCGAACAAAATGCGTTTGTTTATACAGTATGATACTAGCCTGTGTCATGGTGAGCAAGCTGCCATGTGTTGTACCATGTTAATGTGGAGCTCCAACACATCACATGTTATAGTGGAAGACTCAAATGTGCTGTGACAAGCAGTATAACACAGTCCCTTCCTGCTCCCAGTCTGCAGCAGAGGTTGCTGTGACCTCATCACGGACACATTATGAAGATCAAGTGTCGATGCTGAGTAAATGCCACAGTGTAGCAGGGGAGTTTCTAAAGATCAGCCTTTTCCATCAGCTGCCACCTAAATCCATCTTCCAGACTGGGGTCAAATGCTACGTGCATACAATTCTTTACATTCTACCATCTTCAGAGTGACGAATGGATGAACTGTGCAAATATCAGGACATTTAAAGAGCATAAGTATTTAAAAATCAGTTTTTGTGAGATTGCTATTACACAGACTGAATAAAATCTGATCGTGAAATCTTATAGATGTGTAAAACCCAGGGGCGCTGCAAGGGTCTCTTGGGGCCCCAGGCAAAAAATTCCAAGGGGGCCCTCAAACTAGGTTTCATCATACGTAGCCTGTATGTCCAAGACTGACACTGACAACACTGTGATCGTATCTTAAAATTAAAATTGTGAATGTAGATAAAGAACAGCAAAAAACTAATTTTACTTTATTAAATAAATCCTTATTTCTAATAAAAAGGACCAATAAAAAAGCAAATTTCAACATAAAAAAAACAAACATTATTAAATAAAATGGATAAATAGTAATAAAAACAACAGAATAATAATAAAATTGACCAAAATTTACATAAGTTTGTGATAAATATTTGCTCACAGTTTTCATTATTTGGATTTTGGAAGGGTGCAGATGTAATCATTGGGCAAGGAACCTTCTTAATGACCCTGAGACAAACAGAGACACATTAATGATTCTACTTTAAATTTGTTTTAACAAATGCAACATTATTTTAAAATAGTTCCAAAACAGCAGAATACTATGTTATTACTATTTCATATTGCATAATAGAGTTTCAGTTTAGTTTTTGTGTAATAAAAGTTACATATGTGGAAAATGATCTATCTATCTGTGATCCATCCATGATCACTAGTGTCTCAGAGAGCTGATGTTTATCTCCAGCAGTCACCACTCTCAACGATGAAAATGCTAAGCTCTTCATTAAGCGCATAGTTTTTAGTTATGCTTGCTAAGCATGCTTGCTAATGTTAAGCACACACCTTAGCCTTCTAGCAGCCAGGTAGCCTGTTTGACTACGTTAAAACTCCATAAGTAACCACATACTTTGACAGCCACAAACTCTTGTCTCTGCCTTGTCCCTTTTTTTCTTCTTCTTCCTTTCTCTTCTATCTTTTTTTGCCTCCAGAAGGATAGTTTCGTTACATTTTCGCTGAGCAGAGGCTGCCTCGCGCTCACTCCGTGTGTTTGCTTACTTCCGGTCAGCCAGCACTGAGAGGGAGGGGGAGGGGTGGGGCCCCGTAAAGGGGGTCTGTGAGAGCTGCTGACAGTGCTGCTATCAATGACCTGTTTTCACAGTCCCACTACTGCTGTTCTGATGCGGTTCAAATCGTGTTGGTCCTCTGGGGCCCCCCTTGGCCTCGGGGCCCTAGGCAATTGCCTGCTTTGCCTGTCCGTACACGGCGCCTCTGGTAAAACCACACCTATTTACTCCTGCAAGCTACCAAAAGCCACCTTGGTTTCTAACTTGACACCTAGTGACATAATGACCGGGGTTTGTCTTGTGAATCTTTCATTAGTTTGTAGAAGAATGGAGTAAGCTGTGAAGGTGCATTGAAGACTGACAGATTTCTTCACCATGCAGACAGAATTGCCATTTCATTTCACTTTATTATTTAGTCTGACATCATATTAATGTTCACTGAGCTGTGTTTGGGTGTGGAGGTTGTTTTCCATCGATTGCCCAACTTTTTTTCCTGAATGTTTTCTCTACAGATTCACTGGTAGCAAATTGTGCTCCACTGTCTTGAACACTAACATGTAAACAGGGGCAGTTGGGAATTAAACCACCAGCTTTAGTCTGAGCTACAGCTTCCCCATAACAAATCAGATGTCACCAGTATACAGTATCTATCCCTTTCTCATTTTTTGACTGAGTTAGGAGTTAACTTAAATCCTACAATTTCACTTATCACTTTCATAAACCTGATCGCCAGGCAGCTATATTCAGCTTTGAAAAACTCCATGTGCGTTCAGTGTCAAGCACAAAGCCATGATGCATTTAGATACAAGAAGGTAAACACAATGCAGGATATGGCAGTTAAAGAACCAGAAATTATTTCCAGAAGTTGGTGGAGACCAAAACGCAGCTAAAAGAGTCATTATATGCTACCGCTCAAATGAGTGGCCTCAGCGAAGCAATGACACCAAAGATAACCATTGATTCCTATTAATATTTAGGTATTTGGCAAAACGAGTCAGATAACATGACCTCAAAGTGTGACCAACTGAAACATCGGTGTACGTCAGTCAGATACAATGCCAGTCTCATTTGCAGAAAAAGAAATAGGTCTACTCGCCCATGCACAAAAACACAATATGTTCAAAAATAAAATAGTACATAGACACATAGACACATCCCTAGAGTGCATGAGCATAAAATAAAGACTGCATTGTTTTAATGACGTTGTTTGGAAAGGACATGGCCATCATGCTCAGCTGAAAGGAATTATTAAAGTATGCATATTTAAGCCTAACCCCATGAGCATGAACAACAGTCTTGACAGGATGACAGGAGAAGAAGAAATAAGATATATGCCAGGCAGGCAACAGGGAGATCAGGTTAGGCTGAGAATGGACTTTCAGCATGTGAAATTAGCTCCCCTGCTGTAAGTTACAGCCTCTGTGCTGAAGAGAATATAAATATTTCCCTGTACTGCAGTGCCCCCAGGTTAGAACCTTGCAAGCACAGAGCGTAGTTGGGATATACATTATGGCTTTTGTCAGACCATAAAAACGTGTTTCTTGATGCTTTGGCTGTTATTTCTCCAAGCTAGTGTGCAGTGAGAACAGTGGGGTGGTATGTTCTCCTCAAAAAAGCCCACTATGTCTCTATAGGCATGTGATAATGGTACGTGTCAACATAAGTTAGCAGCAGAGGACTATTCCAGTGCACTCTAACCTTATTGTACATGTAAATTTTATTAGGCCAAGTTTTAGCAGGAGCATACTTTTGCCGCTACAGTAGAAGCTCAGAGCTGATGTACAAAACCCATGTATCTGCATTTTCTTAATGAAAGTATAGTTGTTCCTTACTTATATGGAACCCTACAGTGGTCAAAATGCAACATATCAAATTACAAATAACTCTATAAAATATATTAAAACATCAATAAAACAGATAACACAAGGGAATCAGAGATAAATAATAACCGCCCACATATCTTCCATCTTAAAAGGTGTCACAAAGCCATGAGAAAAGATTATTTCAACAATCCAGTACAATACAGTCCCTTCCTTCAAAATAGGTAACTGCAGATGACTGTATCCCAACAATACTGCAGATTGAAAGTTTGTGTGTATTTTCCCATCTACTGCCTGGTTGGATAGATCTGTGTAGCTCTGCTACAGCGCATGTCCTGTCGTGGACATGCTGAACACTGAAGTGTTGAGATTGTACTCGCATAGGAAGGCAACAATATTTAGATAATGTGACGTGTCTTCGAGACATAAACAATGTAAAAAGGTTATCTGCTGATCAGAGACCTTTCAGCACAGAGGTATACAACCACTCAGCAGAAAGGGGAAGCAATGTGGGAATGTTTGTGACTTCCTGCATTATGCATGTGCACCTGTTTGCGCATGAGAACCACTTGGGATCTAATAGCCTTTCCATGAGGTTCATCAATCAATGTGCTTCAATTATGGACCGTCAGGCCTGTTAGGCTGCATCAGTCAAGGACATGTTGCAACATTTTTAAAGATTATCTTGGATTTGCAGCCAGACAGAACTTATGCCTTTTCAGATGAAACATCTTCAAGAACTTCATGTCCATTTGGTACTGAATAGCACTTTTCAGATAACCATGACCCGCAACACAGATCTTCCAATCCATGAGCCAGAGATCACCATATGCAACTTATGCCCTTTTAAGATTAGAACATCAGCAAAGGAGGCCCTCTCCATGCCACCCCCAGCAGCTAAGCACTTGGATTCTGGTTTCTCTTTCATAGTGCAAGTTGATCAAATCAAGCACTAAACTGTTGGGGCATATCATTTAGTCTGTAAAATGTATCCAGACAGAGCTTGGTAAATGCTGAACTAATGGTGAAAATGAATAAATAACAGGTTTGCAAAGTATATTTATGTTATAAAAGAAGAAAAATAGAATAAATCTGTATAAATTTGTATTTTATTGTAGGTCCCCTTTTAGAGGCAGCTTCCTCTTCTTTCTCTGCCTTGAAACAGAGACAAAGAGCAACACTAACACTGCTGGCCTTTTTTCATTGTGGTAAATACCCTTGTGCTACAAGGGTGCCATTTTCATTAAGGTTTTTAATCAGGAAAAAAATACATCTGAGAATTCTAAAATGCACATCATACTCCAGTGAGTTCTCCGATTCATAGACATCTGTACTCCAGCATGCAGGATTAACATACATTTACTGATTCCATAGACTGAGCACACTCATTTAAGAGAACGCCCCCCAAAACAAAAAGGTACCACATGAGGTCATAGCAGGAAAGAAGGAGTATAAGGAACAGCTTTTCTCCAGATGAACTATTAAGTATTTATGGTGTCAACGAGGACCTCACATCTCATTCAGACGGTGACAAATCGCTCGCACCAAAACCCCCTTCTTCCTCTGGACCAAACGAGGGAGCCATTAGAGGGGAAACAAAGTGTTTAACCCCAAGGAAAACACACAAACAGTCACAGGAACAGCATTATCATGGGGAACCTGCACAAATACAGGTGGCCACACATACGTTGGAATATAAATAGCACCATGCATGACACCACACGTTACACACACAAAGCCACAGAACATCCACATTTTCTGCTATTTTCTCTATTCTCGAGGCTCTAAGGAGGTGGCTCAGTAAGTAAATAGCACAAATTTTTTTGTCATATATTGCCTTATCTCATGCATCAGAGTCCTTGGTACATTTCAGATTTCAGATTCTGATTTTTTTTGGTCACATTCACAGTCATACACAGTACGATATGCAGTGAAATGCTCAAACGACCATCCACAACCAACGAAAAAAAAAGTCACATAACATGAAATAAAAAATGAAAAATATAAATAAACAAAAACACCTGTGATACTTTGAATGAATCCAATGACAGATGTCAGAACATTCTGGTGTTTGTCCCAGAAATGAATCTTTTTGAGAATGAGGTTGTAGGACTGATGCTGTCTCCTACAAATTACGTTCGCATACAAGGTGCAAAAGGTGGGGTGATTGCTCCTTCGCATTGGCAGGCAAGAACTTGTGGAATAGTCTTCCTTTGGAGGAACTTTTCATGGACCTGTCACTTTTTAAAGCCAAACTTAAGACCCACCTATTCAGGATAGCTTTTAGTAAATTGATGTGACATTTTTAAGTCTTATTGTGTTTTGGGTAATATTTTATTGTTTCTTGTAATATTTTTGTTAATATCTGCTCTTGTTCTTTTTATATAGCATTTTGTTTTAATTTGTTTTATCGTTGTAAAGCACTTTGGGCAATCCTAGTTGTAGTAAGGTGCTATATAAATGAAGGTTGATTGATTGATAACTAAACTGTAATCCTGATCACGTTTATGACCTAGATGTAACTGTTGTGTTGTACTTGCACAGATCGTTGTAAAGACCCGAGTCCCACACCAAAGTCCTCCGTCTATCACTATAAAATAGATGACTTTCTCTGAGCCATCCTTTACTACAGCCTGCATGTGTCTGCTCAGCGCCGCTGAGTCACGTTGATGTGAGAGGAGCGGTGTTTGTAACATTCAGTAAGAGAAAGTCTTGATACCAGCGTGCTAGTGTCAATCCGATAATTATACCATCTTGATATCGATACTATCGATACTTTGAATTGATGCTCTGCAAATACATCTACTTAAAAAATTGTGGATGTATTTTGCTGCCTCATTGCTAAAGACTGTGTATAGCATTTCCCTTTCTGCATGAAAGCAGCAGCACACAGTTTTCATTGGTGGAACACAAACGTAACTCATGGAAAAAAAACCACACATACCCGAAGACAAGGTAAACAAGGGGACAAAAGAGAAATCACAGTGATAGAGGCTGTTGCATCCAGATCTGCTGCAAGGTCTTAAAATAATCAAGGTGCTTTAGATTTAGTTGACAAAAGTCCTGGAGGGACTGTTAATAAACCCTCTCATGTGTACTAGTACTGTATATTTTTGAGACTGAACAGGGTCTGTGTTCTTTCCATCACATATAAACTGAGCTTGTGGAAATTCTGTACAGTGACCTCACACTGTAACTTCTCTGGGGTATATGGATGCGTAAAAAAAGAAAACGAAACACAGCCAATAAACATTAATCAGGCAGCAATTATGTTTCCTCTAAACAGATTTGGCTCAGCAAAATACTCTTATAGTCACATTTGTGGTTATTGCTTCCACTTGTTATTATAAACACATTGCTTTTCCTGCAGCCCCTACAGCATCAAATCAAGTGCCAGACAACTTTTCCCATGAGAAATATGCCAGGTATACTTACCAATATGTTGTATCACGATCAGAAATATGATAATGTCTTTCAACATGTCTACATCATAAGTAAATTTAAATGGAGCACGTTGTAAAGATGGTTGCTTTTATTTTGTAATGCGCTGATGTATTTTTACACCACACAGGGACCCCGCCTTCTTTCTTCCGTCTTCCTCCCGGCCTAGCCCACCCTGCTCTTCACTCCGGACAAGACACACCTGTTTCCACTCAGCCACAGCCCCTTTGAAGTGGACATGTGGAGGTCTGTTTCTCCAGTGCCTAGGGCTGCTTTGCCCTAATTTCCCCACTGTATACACAGATTATCTGTGCCTGAGTAATACAAACAGAGGGATCATCTAAATGCATGTGAACGCCTCTAATGGCCCCTGCCAATTGGTCCAGAATTAGGGCTGTTGGATCTTGGATGGCTGAAGTTAAGATTTTCACCATAGCTATTTATCAAATGGATTACACAGGTCTGCAGGGTTGTTCCATCAGTTATTGGCTGAGAGTCACACACATTTATGATGTGTATACATCGCCCCTTTCTGCTGGACATGGTGTCAGCTGCCTCTGCTTATGCAACATCTAAACATAAATATGTTCCTGCTCTTTTGACAAGTCGTTGCAATCAGTGAAGCTTTCCTTGGGTGAATATATGTGATTCAGTTTGATTCTAACTGTCTCAAGCTACATTTAAAGCAGCAGTAGCGCTAACCTCTGTCTGACTTAAATTTCAATTTACCTATGTTACATAGGAATATTCCTTGACATCCAAATCTCTACCTGTTTGTTGATAATTATGAACTTGTACATTTAAACAGAGCCCCCTAAATGTCAGTCCAAATGAAAGTCGAGTCCATGCAGTGTGTGGATGCAGTTAACAAGTTTAAAAGAACAACGGCATCTGTTACGAGCCTCCGTGAGTCAAACTGACAGGTACGGCCAGAAAAATCTGCAGCCATTGAAAACAAGCTGCTTCCCACAGATGTTGCTGACAGATGACAGTTGCTGGGCATCATCAAAGCCATCAAGAAGAAAAAAAAGAGCTCCTGCGCAAAGACTGTTTGTGCTCGGGAATTCAGCTCCAGCTACCAGGGAAACATCAGAAAGCCACCTGAATGTTTTCTCCTCAGTAAAGTCAGCGTGTGCTCTCTGCAGTATTTGTTAGTAAAGTTTTTTACCTTGACCGCTAAGCAAATGGTTAACTTAACTGATGTTTTCCCTCAGCAAATGACAGATTCCCGCGACAGGCATTCATCAGCCATTCATGTACTTAAGCTAACAGATCAGGAATCATATGGATGTGCAGCTTCAGCCACATCAGAAGTCGAACCATAATGGGAAACGATATGATTTACATCTGGAATGACTTACGTTGCGAGTAAGCACCAGCAGGCTCTCCCTCTGTTGTAGACGCTCGTGTCTGCAGACAGACTGCAGATGATGTCAGGGTCTGTGTGCACAATGACTGCAGATTCTTGACAAATTGCCGTCTTTGATTTTATTGGTGTTTGACCTCAAAAACTGACGCTGAATCCCTCCATATTACGAGGGGGCATAGATTATGAACCAATGTGTTTTCAATAGAGCCCAGATCCAGGCGTGCTAGCTGCTTTATGAGCATTTAGAAGAGGTTACTCAGGGAGTTCCATGAGAGAGAGAGAGAGAGAGAGAGAGAGAGAGAGAGAGATCGTTTTTCCAAAAGTTTTCTTCGGGGCAGACAGGGCATCCTTAAAACCATTTACAATAAATTATATTATGCATTGTATTGTAATCAAATCTAAGCCAGAATGGCAGATGTGGCTTAAAGCTTTTTATGTTTTGTATGTTTTTTTTTCTGTTGTATTGTCTCCAAGTGGAAACATCTTGCTTTCCGTCATAACATGTGATAGACTGTACTTCAAACCAGGATTGCATTATAGTCGCGTACAAAGGTTAGAAAAACAGACGGAGGCATCAAGGGAAAGCTATAAGAAAATCTCCAGCTTCAATTTCAATACAAGTTCCACAAAAATAAACTTTAGGGTTGTTTAGGTGACTAATGTCGCTCAGTCAGCTGACCAGGGCTGTCACTTCTAATAGGTCAAACAATATACGTGAAAGAGACGTGAGTTGTACATTAACATCTAAAAGTAGCACTAAATGTTTGTTCAGCATTCTTAAACCTCCCTAAATGCATCAACACTAATACAGATCACCCTTATGGGTTATTATTTTGTTCCTCTGACCTGTGTCACCACCTACAGTAACAAACCATTACACAGAGATGCAGTGAGAAAATCAGCTGACCTGCTGGTAGCTCAGTGCAGATAAACAGGTCAGTCCTGCTATTATATTTGTGCAAATGCAAACATACACTGACACATTCAGACGTGTCAGTGCACAGGCCAGATGGGACACTGTTTACAATGTGAATAAAACTGCAACAGAATGATCCTCAATTTATAAGGTATGTTTGGTTTGAAACAACAACAGATCAAATACGATGCCAACAGCAAATGTCAAAACCAACTATTCAAAGTACCTACATCATGAGACATTGTTAGGATTCAGAGAATACAGATACGTCTCTTTATGCAAGGGGCAAACACAGCATTAGAAAAAAACACTATTCTGTAGTGTAAACAACCACAGGACTCAGAAACAACTCACCAAAAATATCTTCAAGAGAATATCTACTAATGCAATGTAATGTCATGAAATCATTTTATAAATAAGTCATTGAGTAATAATTCAGTAAAAGCCTTCTCGATGTTTGTTTGTTTGCTGTCAGTGAACCAGTTGGGTCTGTTTTGTATTCCGATGGATTGAAATGCAAAACTGTCCTAATAAGTCAGGAATGTTCATCCTTCTGAATACCACATCTTCCAGGTTAAAGAGCAGAGTCCATCCAGTTTCTTAAGAAAGGCCTAGCTTATTGTGCAGGACGATGCTGATCTACATTCTGTATTTATTTCTACAACATGGCTCAGTAGTAAAAGAGTTAATCGTGTAAATGGTCCTATTTATAGCCAAGAGCTAAAGAGATGCAACAAAAACATACAAATCACACAGATTATGTTGTGATAACTGTGATGTTGCAGTTGTCTTTTGTCTGTCTTGATCTTCAAAAACTACACTTTCTTTCATGCTGCACATGCAAAGTATAATAAAAAGCTGCCAAACTTTAGTGAATATTAAGCACATGCTTTAGATAGGTTCACGTGCAGCCTCAACACAACTAATCTAACACCTACAAACGTGCAGTGGAAATATTTATTCAAACAAAAATGAAAGATTATAGATGTCATCTCTATGTAACAAAGAAATAACTTTACAATTGTGTTAATAATTGTTGGAAAGTATTTTGTAAACAACAATGTGATGTTGATTTTAGCCACAGCTGATTTTTTTTTATTTATGATGGATTACAATCTTACACATTACCTTAGCCCCATTAGTATTTACGCATGAGCATGTCATTTCCCTAATCCAACTTAAATGAAAAGTCATAATTTATTACCCCAACACACACACACACACAAACCATCACCATCTTCTTCCTCCTTGGCTGTGATGAGGTATAGGGAAACAGAAAAGATTACGTTACCAGGATATTGAAAAGGTGCAGCCAGAGATGTGAGATTACTCAACACGGCGTGATGGGGATAACACGTGTGCATTTAGCCTACGAGGCACGGTTAGGACAGAAGGTGGTGATGGACCACGTGATGCCTGCGGTTAAATAAGAACACAGAGGGAAGGGGACTGTGTTGTGCTTTGGTCTTCAGTAAGGTGAGGCTAGTGCTCATTTAAATGTGATTAGAACATATGGCACAGGAAGAAAGTGTCTGTCTGAAGCTTTGGATGTAAAATCTCAGCTTTTTGTGCTTTATTATGACACTGAGGTTCTCATTTGGTCTTCAAGAAAATCACTGCTGGCTCTAGTAAACCTCACCATTAGCTTGTCACAGCATGTTGTTGTGTTTCTTCAGGGAAATTTAACTTGGGGATTGAACTAAAGTGGAAAATAAATTAATGCAGACTCCAGAGAGGATGTGTGCGTGTAGGCTGATATGTTTGTGATCATGTTTGTAATAGCAGCACGTTTGTATGAATAAATCATTAATGAGGTACAGCGTGTAGGTGTATCTGTATTGTTTGTTTCCATTTCTGTGCACAGACGTGTGTGTGTATGCACGCACCAGAAAATGACAGGAGGTCTCTTCAAGAGAGCTCCCACTGTGAATCAACCCTAGGTTTCCTCTCAGATGTAATTACCACTCTGTAATTATTGCCTAATTACACTTTATGGTGAATTCAAGCACTTCTAATCATATCTTGTCTTTAGATGAAAATATAGAAACAAACGTAGATGTGTTTTTGTCAGTGCCATTCTGACCACACACACATATATATATATATATATATACTCATTCTTTTTAAATTAGAATCCTTATTAGAATATAACTAGAATAATAACTAGAAAATAACTAGAAAATATAAAACAGCTTGTGTAGGCTAAAGTGACAAATATAAAAAGTGATCACTGTAGATGAATGTGAATGGGTCAAGGACAAAAATAGCCAAAACTCAAAAACTGGTGAGAATTTTCCTTTATTCAGACACTGGACAAAGTCCAACAAGGACCTGAGTTAGCATCTGGAATTTATCTGGAACAGTCTTTTTGCAGAAACAGCAGCTAGGAAACAACTTTTTGTGTTTTTAGTTTTTCCAATGTAAAAACTATATTAATAAAACAAACAATATATATTGTATAAATAAATATTAAATATTTTCTACATTACTATGTACAGTATATATCTACATATGCTTCCTGCTATACTGCCGTCGCTGTGGTTGAGGAGGTAGAGCAGTACAGGTATCGGTGGTTTGATTCGCCGCTTCCTCCAGTCATATTTTGAATTGTCCTTGGGAAAGACACTGAAGCCCATTTTGCTGCCGGTGTGTCAAGTGTATGAGTGTGTGTGTGCTTGTGTGTGTGTGAATGGGTGAATGAGAAGCAGTGTAAAGTGCTTTGAGTACCAGGTAAAAAAACGCTATATAAGTGCAGACCATTTACCATTCATAGTGGAAGCAAATAAAAATGTATTTAATCATTAATACATGCAACATACAGTGCAGTAAAACACTGTCATCAAGTCTGATTCTTCTAATGTCGTTATTGTAGAGGCAACACAGTTACCTTTGCTAGAATGGTTTTCAGTATGCAATGTCAATGGAGACCTCATGTGTCAACTCATGTGACAATAATTAGCATGCAGCAGGTTTATAGTCTTCTATGAGTCTGAAAATAAAACTTTGGAGGGTACTCACATAGAATAGATAGCCAACTATATGTATACACACACACACACACACACACTTAATGACTTTAAAAAAAAAACACAAAATGATTTTTGTTTGCTGCCTTTAAACACATCACATCACATTTACAGATCATGCAGTTGAATGATGAATACAGGCTGTTTCTACCTGTCAGCTAGGCAAAGTATATCTATCATATCGAATGAGACCTGCAGTTTAGTGTGGTGACATGTCCTGGCTGCTGAAACACTGAACTGCTTTAACTATCAGAAAAATCGTATTGAACATTCATTACTCACTGAGCCTCTGACTAAAAGTTGTTTGCTTGAGCTGCGTGTTCATTTTCTGCAGACATATTGCTGGGAGGAATGTGAACATCGTTAGACCCATGTAGGAAATGTCCCTCAAACGTTCACATATTGTGTGTAAGTGCCTCTGTGAGTTTGAGTACCACTGTACACATGATGATACCTGCGAGCTGGAAACACAGCAACATTGTTCAAATCAAGGCTGATGAAATAAGAAACAAGAAATAACCCAGAAATACCTGAGCCAACCTGAACAAACTGCATTAACATGCTGCATTATCAAAAATAAGAATTAAATAGCACATACACAGCGTTTAATTCCCATTCTGCTCTGAGGGGCTGGCTCACATTTTACTTTCACTTAAAGTCCTCATACTGATGATTAAGTATCATCTTAATAGTATCTACGTCAACACATTTTCTCTCTAGAGGTCTGAGCTCCACAAGGAGTAATCATTCTTATAAAAGCATCTTGATTGCATGTTCTATCAAATGCATCCTTTTCTCTGCTTGTTAATGTATGTACTAATGACACCATCAATTACTGCTCTTTAAGAATGAAATTCAAAACTACAGAAGAGGAAGAAAAAGTGGCAGTAAACCCTGGGTGAAGCTTCTCAAGTTAGAACAAAGGTTAGTTCTATAACTGCATGAAATAAAACCTGTAAAACCTGCAGTCAACTGGGTGTGTGAGGTTTCTAATCTCCAGACAGCATGCAAAATGTAATTAGTGTATAAGTATCAGTATAACTATTATCACAGCATCACTTAATTTCCCTCTCATTCTCTTATGCACTCTTATGCACTGAAATATGAGTTTTATTTTGGCTCTGGGACTACTGTTAACCTCCAGTTGTGTTTTCAGTGTCAGGTGAATGCATCAAACATGATTAATGACATTATCAAACATCAATAAAATTGGAGAAAGCTGTCTGCTATAGTATTTACAATAAAACATCCTTCTGGTGTACTAAAGCCAACATTTAACAGAGGAGAAAAAGATATATGAAGAAGCTGTGCACACATCCTAAGGTGAGAGATGTGGGGAAATTTATGGATGTTAAAGAGGCAGGGAGAAGAGCAGACAATCACAAGGACTGTAATCCTAAGACGCTGCATTGTATCCCAGGTCTGAAAAGGTTATTATACTGACATTAACTTTTGTAACGATGGGTACCACGTAAGTAACACTTCTTAACACATTCCCATTCATCTTTTTTTGTATGCGTTGTTTTTCAAAGTTCACGAAACATGGGGTGATGATGATCAATGCAGAGATATTCACCTCCACCTATAATACGATATCCTGTAGCTAGAATAAAAGAGTACGGCTGAATGAATGTTATTGCAGGGACCACAGCATTATACAGACAAGGTAAATTCATGACAAGAGTTATTTTTAGGCCATACTTGGAAAAGGACACAGTGCCGTTTATTCTTCTGTCACAGACGGCAACAGGATATCCCACAACGTTATTATAAAAGAGCATTTTACATTCTAAAAACTGGGATTTTGACTAGTCCTTACAAGGCTTCATACCGTCCTCCCTGGTGTGGTGACCTGGCAAAGGGTTGCAATCTTATGGACCCCAATGTATACAATTGTGCACCCACTTGTCCAGGGGACAAGGACATTACTTTGTGCCACAGACCATGAAACAACAGGAACAGTGTTAAGATATTAAAACATTCATCTGGTGGATGCAGCCTAGTCATTCATTCTGTGGTGAACATAGCCTCGGTAAGTATGACCATGTCTGAGTACCGATTCACTTTAGAAGTTTATTTATGATTTGATGGAACAGCACGATGTACTATCCAGTCTGTGCATTGAATGGTCTTGTTCATCATGGAGCATTAACAATATTCATCTTTGCATGGGTGCATCATTTCTGGTGCCTAAATAAATCTTGTTTAACCTGAACATCTAATAAAGATCAAGGTTTAATTAGGTGCCTGCCATATAAAAAGAATGGGAGGCAGTGCATGGCGAAGCCATGCACTGACTCCCATTCATTTTAATGGGGGCACCTATTGTTCTCCACCTCTAAACGGGCTTCTTTATTAGGTGCCTGCCATATAA
>JAUMHJ010000013.1:15435605-15448261 GCA_032361105.1 Microctenopoma lineatum | reverse complement strand
GGGAGATGCGTCTAAGGTTCATCGGCGCAGGGAGGCAGGCACCTTCAAAGTTTCCCCAGGAACTTTCTAGTTTCACTGTACAGTCCCAGTTTGTTAAGCGAAGCAAACAACAAAAGAAAACATTCCTCAGCCCCAGTTGACATGACTCATGTTAAGGCAGATTTAAAACAGCTCTCCCTAGAGCAACAAAGGGCTTAGTGTACATGATTTTGTTCCACCTTTGTAGGAAGAATTCCCTGACACCAACAGACTTTGATGTGTAAATCACTAGTGTACCTCTTCAAGAGGTCAGTAGGCTTCAAACAAATGCTTGTTGGATCATAAAACAACCTGAACCCACTACTGCCCACATCTTTCTGACAAAGAAAATGGGAGCAGACGAGCGTTTAGCACTTGTTTTAACATTCTGACACCAACAGTGCGACAACACACAACCATGTCCCAGAGAGACAGGTATATGTGTGTGTAGGATTAAAACTCCCTCAGGCTCTTTTTGTATTCTTCATACAACAAATGTAACTGTTTCACCTGAACAGACAGATTCGTTATCCCCGTTTGAATAATGTTGCCCTTCACATGACACTAACTATGCTTCAGTGTGGAGAAGTATTGATTGTGCTGAAACTTTCAAAGGCAAGAATAATATAAAACGATTGAATTTCCTCCAGTAACTTATTTGTTGCCTTAACATACAGTATATCGTCACTTTGTTTTCATTTTCTACAGGATTGGATGTTAGCAAGCCATATAGTGGCCCATCATGTGTTTTCATTAGCCCATACTATGTGCCTGCTCTACCTGCCAGTGGATGTCTGGCAGACATACGACTCCAATTGAGAATGTGGGTCTAGAAAAGACGCACATGCGGAATGTAAGTCTGAATGTCCTGTGTCCTGTTTCTGTAATTATTTTCTATAACCATTGTTATCCTTCCTGAGCATCTCTGTGAAAGGGGACCTGCTCCCTATGTAGCTATACAATCCTAAAGAAGATACAAGGGTGTTTATTTTCAGTTGATTATACACTAATACCATATTTTTCTACATTTGATTCTTGCTAACATATAAACCCGCACTGCACCTGCATGACACTGAATGACATGTGCATTTGCTTTTGGCGTTTTAGCCACTGGGCTGAGTCAGGGCTACCCTGAGAAGCCATGATGAGAAGTTAACACCTGCACTCGGGATTTGAGAAGGACACATCTCATCCTCCGCTCTGTTCATTTCAACTTTTTTTCTTCTCTTTGGATCCATGCGAAGAATTCTGTCAGCAGGAAGAATTCAAGTGCCCGGAACAAACCAGGACTATACAACCCATGGACAGGCACATCAATATGGTAATACTCTTCTTCACTTATTGATATTCATGGCATTTTTTGGCACCTATACAATTTAGCTGATATAAGATATACAATTAAGCTGATATTATAACATTTCAAATTTCTTAAAATAAAGACAATACAATTGATTGTTCATTATAGGGCAATGAAAAACACAACACACCGCTCTGGAAGCGGCCTGGTAGCAGAGTGGTAAGGCAGTGGGGTCGATTCCCAGCTCAGCTGAGTCACCCATCACATCCACCCATACCAGGTGCGTCCCTGAGCGAGAGGACACATGGGTCAAATGTAGAAGAAATTTTGTTGTAACATGTAAAAACAGTATCAATGACAATAAAATTGATTCTTCTTCTTCTTCTAAAATACATTTACAATAGCATCTCTCCAACTTTGAATGCAACTTAAAACAGAATGTCAGGTGTGAAGATTTAATTCACAGCACTCAGCGAGTGACGAGAAGCAACCAAAACACAATGCATTATTCATCCTCCACCTTGTGCTACTGTATTCCTCAAATGACATTGAGCATACAAACTAGAACATATCACAGTATGAGGCCCTTTTGCTTTGTTATTTGACTGTGAGGGGGTGTGATCAACTCAAACACGTGTGATCTGGTCTCAAGATGATCGCCGTGGGTTTGATAGACTAATTTGTACATGTACAAACACACTTGAAAGAAGTGCTTAAATTATATTAAACAAAATGATGGAGACTCAGTGGTGAGGTTTTTTCTATTGGTTTTTGAATCATCTAGTTGTCATTGTAGAGTGTAGAAAGAAAACTTACACTCACTTACACTTACACTTACAACTTAAAATATGTGACAGCTAGCAAGTGGATCATGTATTTATTACATATGTTTCCAAAAGTTAGGATTTACAACACATGACTATGATGACTTATGAAAGGAAACAACAATACAAAGACTGAGAACTACATTATGTGCCTTTGTTTAAAAACCTGATGAGACCACTTTAATTTTAATAGTATCTACAAAATAAAACATCATAGTGTTAAAGCAACTGTAATTAATATTTAGCAATGGAACAATGTAAAAAAGTGTTGTCTTCTGAGATTAATTAATGCCTGAATCTACAGCTTCCCTCAGCTTAATGGAGCTTTATAGGAGGGGTGTGTGACAACTATGACACACTTTAATAGCACTATACTATATTTTATGATACTGTACTGATTCTAAAAACAGAGTTTTTAATTATTATTTATCAGACTGGCTCATGGTACTTGCTGGAAGGGGACAGCTTCTAGCTCTCACAAATTTATTAGTAAGAAGGCATGTTAACCTCGTTAGGGAAAAGGTTTGTACAACACCATCAAGAAAAGTTTTACTCAGTTGTGATGTGAAAACCCTCTGGTGAGTTAACATTTAAAATCAGATGTGTTAAGAAGTCTCAGTGATTCACTGTTTGGTTGTTGACCATGCTAACCAGTTCTGGTAGAAATTTATGTTCAAGAGACAATACATTTTCTATGATTTAAGTAATTTGGCCTCTCAGCATAGTAGCCGGATGGCTAGGTCGCTAAAGCCATGTTGTTAATGTTTCGTGCTTATTGAAAAACATTTAAATTAAGCTAATTTCTGGTTTAACTGTTTGTGTATGTTTCAGTGTCACATTAGAGGTGAAATTGTTAATTTAATATGTTTAAAAATGTTGACCATGTCAAAATGTTGATGTATGGAAGGTAAAGACAATTAGTCTTTATGGACTGGATATGGACTAGGAGTCAGACAGGGTTTCGAACAATCTAAGTCTGACGCTTAAACTATTGAACTACCAGGCCACACTGAACTAAAACAGGGTCTCCCATTATTCTGATTTTGTGTTCTCATTTTATTGTAATTGTTTTGAGTATAGCCTGAAAACAACTGTGAAATCATGTAATGAACTGAGCAAAGGTTGAAACCTAAATGACATTAGTTGATCAGAGACAATATATATATTTTTAACAAAGTGTGACTGTATTTCTTGTGGGCTGGAGGTTAAGCTCTTGAGTTGAGCCACTACTACCAATCTCCTTGAAGAACCTAATGATTCATGGTAATATTTAAGAGTAATATTTAGTAGTTGACATCTGATAACAAAAACCTATTCTTAGCATTTGCAGCCTTTTTGGAATCTACGATTCTGGGTGTGAACAAGTTGTAGATTTTGAAATGTGTGATATACATTTACTTAGAGAACCCAGGCACAGTCAAGGCTGTCGGTTACACTTTTTAAAAATTATATATCCATACAAGATGTCACTGAGTGCAGGTACAGGGAAGGGAAACAGTTGTCCCTTTTTATTTGTTCACTGCTGTGAGGCTTAGATTTGGTTACAGTATGATTTAAAAGGTTAATTATAACAATAAATGTGTTATAAAACATGTGTGGTTATGTACACTACCAGTGAAATTTTGGACACATAGAAATGAGCATGTTTGTGAAAAAAAGCAGATTTCATAACATTGAAAAGAAATGAGCCAGATAACAGCAGAACTGCTGTACAAATGATAATATAGTTATTGAAGCATAGTTAGGTTTGGCAAAAATGTTTCAGCGGTCGCTATACACGCTAATTCCCTTCTACAACCCTGTTCTATTGAATTTACCTGAGTCTCTCCCATATCGGTCATAAGCAAACATACAAAGAGAAGTTACTCACAGTGTATGGAAGTCGGCGTGGCTTATTGAGATAAAGGTTCTTACAGTTTCGAGTGTACAAGCTGTTATGTGGATTAGCTCAAGATCAGAAAAACAAACTCAGAATAACAGCAGCTTTTAAAATGCACAATCCCTGCTCTGTAAAGAAGAAAACAATGATTGGTGCCTGTAACTCTACACCTCATTGTCATCAGCGTGCATCGCCTACACCAGCTGACTGGGGAGCAACAATGTACGTAGGTTAAGGCATTAGATTATTTGGTTGGTGACATCTAGCAGCAGTAGTCAATGCCCATCTACTGCCCTACTGCACCACAAGGTTTCTGACTTCATATGTGTTGAAAGACCTCAGTTTACCTGCCTACTGTGTAGTAGCTTGTAAGTTGACCATATTTTTTACCAACACTAGGATCATTTTAAGCAGCATGAAAATGATTTAATTCTACATTTGAAACATCTTTTTTTCTGTAGGGGGCAACCCTCAAACTGTGTCAACAAGCAACGTGTCTAATTGAGAGTAGTCTGGGATAACACGTAGAAGTGATTTCTTCTAGAAGTGATTTTTTTTTAAATCTGCGTGTGTGTTTGTCACTTTTTAATACAATAATCACACTTTGATTTAGTCTGCAGTTTGGCAGGATGCTGACAACAAGCTAATTGTGCCTGTAAGAATAAAACAGCAGGGTGGCAACACAGCTGCCATCGTGAGTCAGGGTTTAATGTTAGGTAAAACCTGGAAGGAAAAAAAGGAAAGGAGCCATGTTGAGAAATAAAATTAAAATAGAAAAAAAAAGTTTTATAAAAGTTTTTACAGCCTCTTTTCTCACTCCTGTAATCCCCAGGTCATGATGTCACTGCCCAGTTTTCCACTGACAGGGCACATTTCTAGTTAACCAATCATACACATGCACACGGGGGCTGGGATTCAAGTGATGTTTTTAGGGGTTGCCTTATCTAGTTTCAGGGCCAGGAAACTTAAACTTTCCATGCCTTCAGGTTTTTTCCCCACAAACACTGTGTCAGCCTGTAGATTTGTGCGCGTTTGTAGCTGTAGTCTTGCGGTGATGATCATGTCAAGCCAGAGATAGAAAGTGCTTTTGCATACTAATGTGGCCAGGCATCAGAATCAGAAGACTTTATTTATCCCTTAGGGGCAATTAAAAGATGGCATGTGTGAAGTGCCAAATGTCCTCCTTACAAGTACACTCTGTAAGGCTTTGGCCGGGCTCTGTTCAAGGAGGCACAGACGAGAACTAGACTCGGGCTGTACTTTGCAGCTGTAGCTGGTAGGTCTCAAGTGATGCTCTGTCAGAACACGTGAGGATTAGGCTAATTATTTTGCTTGCAGTCTCTGGAAAGTTTGTTATTGTTTTATTATTCTGTCTGTAACACTCATTATAATCCCCATTATCTGCAGACCTCATTCACTGAGTATTACCTTCCCTCTTAGCTTGGTTGGAGAACAAAACCGACCTGTTAAACTGTATTACTGTAGTGCGAGCACACGCATACATACACAGACACAAAGACAGCATTTGTCTAATTAATGAGATATGAATGTTGGGGGAGCAGACAGTGGAGCATTGTTGCACGTGATGTTTAGATAGTAAATTATGGCATTGAATGAAGCGCAAATTAAACACATTAGGTGAAACAATTGATGATTTATGAAGCACAGCCTGATAGCACACATCCTGGCATCAGATAGAAAGATAGAATCAATCCCCTACAATCCCCAGTTAATCTCTTGTAAGTATGATATAGTAATCAGCATAATGCCACATCAGTGAAACCCTGTTCCCTATATCAAAGGTGTGACTTGAACGTGGGATTAACTGGTGAGCTAAAGAAGTCAAAGAAAAAGTTCAGCAGAGTTCCGCATTTTATGTGAATGATCAACGATAGATGTACCTGTGTTATTGACATAATAGTAAGTTCTAATGCCATGTTACACATAAAAGTCCTGCATTCAAAAGTTACTTAAGTAAAATTACAAGTATTAGCTCAACAAATATTTGATGTAGCAAAATGAAAGTCAAATTTCATATCAATAAAAATGACAATGTTCTAATCACTGATGCATTCCTGTATTTGCAGCTCATAGAAGATGCAGCTCATTGTAATGTTTAGAATTGTTTTTGTTTTGTAGATAGAACAAATATGATAGGCTGGTGAATTGGAATTTTATAATATTTTGTAGCATTTTGTATAAAATAGGAATATTCAAGTATACTAGAAATCCTTTCAAACTGAGAAAGTATGGACAGAAAATGACTTTAAAAGAATGCTCATATTGCTCTGAGTATGCTGAGTGTGTTTGCTAAAATGGGAGCAGGAATAGCTTGATACAGAGCTGAAATCAAACCAGAACATGTGGGTACTGTGGTAAGAACAATTCTGCCTCAGGACCCAGCACAAGAAAAACAATGATCCACGTTTCACCTTATGTGTAGATCAGGGTGGTAGATTTTGTGAAATACAATGTCACACCATTATTTATCCATTATTATCTAAACAACTATTAATGATCATAAAGGGCTCGAGCTTATTCCAGTTCTCATGGGTAAGAAGTGGGGTACACACAGGACAGATAACCATATACTGACACATAGACACAGACGCCCATTCAGTGAAGTTTAGTGTCATTCAGTGTCATTTAAATAGTGTAACAAAAACCTTATAGAATTACACAACACCACTTAACTGAAGACCTGGGAAAAGGACATATTGGAGTGAGCGGAGGGGAAAAAGAAAGAGAGGGAGAGACATGCTTCCTGGATGCTTGTGTGCATTGTTTTTCCAGAATAGTACGAGTATAGTCTCGTCAGCAAACTGCACATGCTTGTTTTTATTAATTGATTGAGACTGAATTTGAATCTGGCAAAGAACTGGTAAGTGGTTTAAACCCTATAAAATCTGTATCTGAGCCACTAATAGAGAGTTAAGTTATATAAATTAGTTTAAAGTTTGGATTAAAAAACCTCGCAGTCAGTCTGTCTGATGTCAAGACGGTCGTTGCAGAGTGTAGAGTAGCGGGGGCCTTGAAATGAAAAGGTGCCAGCTGACTTCTTTCTACGGGGACAGACAGGAGCCCTGCATTGTGAGAGTGGAGAGCATGCAGAGAGTAAGGTTCATGGAGATCAGAGAGGTTGGAAGGAGCACTTCCATTTAAGATTTAAGACACCCAGTGAGGGGATGCCAACACTGGTGTGATGTGGTCAAAGTTTCTGTGAGGAGGTCAAACTAAACATTTTAAGTATTAGTTTAGATATGTGTAAAGCTATTATTATAGAAGACCTCTACATATATGTATATATAGACAACTTGTTAACAACTTACAATGTGTCAATCAAGGCCTTGTTCAAGTGAGTGCTGTTCCACAATTCCTGGAAGTTTTATTTTTTTATTCTTTCAGGGTAAAACTAAATACAGCATGTCAGTTTGTTTTATTTCAGCTTGAAAGCAGAGCTTGGATGTGAAATACAGGCCAGGTTCACAAAGAGGTTGCCCTCTCATAAATCTGTCATCACTGCGGCGCACAGTAGAACCAAGTTGGGCCCTTGCTGATTTATACCCTGCGGGAGGATGATAGGCAGGCAGTTGGGCCAACGGCCTCTGCTCCTCGTCTGGAGGTTGTTCAAGCACTGGGTGGATGGGCTCAGACTGGACAGAAGGAGGGTGTGGGGTGTCCACTTGAGACTGTCCAGGGAGAAGGATACACAAGCCAACAAAGCCTCCCTTTACAGTACATGACAGTGATCGAGAGCTGTGGGTGGAAAATACTCAGCCTTTCCATCTCCTGGCTAAGGCTGCTAATGGCAGGACTGTATTGTCCATGCTTGTTTTGGGCTATGTGCATGTTCTTAGAGTATTATTGTGTGTGTGATGGTATTTGTTATCTATTCAGGGCCCAAAACTGACATTAAAGCCTGATCCTACTCAGAAAATACATTTGACTCAGGGACATTTTATACTTAGCGGCTGTGTTTGTAGTTCAGTCAGGTACCCTCCCAAGTATTTTTACTCAGACACAGCCGTCATGATGGAACTCCAGGTGAACGTTTTCTTCTCTTGGTGATAGGCTGGTTATTAAAATCACTAATGTTGACTTGGACGTTAAATATTAGGACATTTGCTCAGCTTGTTCATTGTTTTACAAGGTTTTAAAAGCGTTCTGTTATTAACATTTACTTGTACTTTTACTCAACTACAGTTAGTTACAGAATTTTCATATTTAAGAACAGTAAATACTAAATACTTTTACTTTAGTGAAATTCTAATTAGTGACTTTTACCAAAGTAATATTTGGGGGTATCTGTACATATACTTAAGTGTGACTTTTGAGTACTTTATTCAAGGTGTGTTTGGGGTCATTATGTTGGAATACTACCCTGCGATCTGGTTTCCAAAGGGGGAAGGTTATACTCTGTTTCAGTATTTTACAGTACAAGTTGGCATTTGTGGTTCTCTCAATGAACTGTAGCAACCCAGTATTGGCAGCACTAATGCAGACCCAAACCATAACACCCCACCACCATTCTTGACTTTAAGCAAGATACACATTGTACTCCTCACCTGGCTGCTGCCACACACGCTTCACACCATCTGAACCTTTTCTAACCTTCTTCCTATTTCTAATCAGACCACAGGACATGGTTCAAATAATCCATGTGTAACAGTGAGTAACAAGGTGAAGGGAAGAGAATGATGTGGAATTAAAAATACAAATCATTTAAAGGAATAAAAATAACCAACTATGCCAATTATGTTTAACCACAATTAAATAAAAGGGCATAAATCTCGTGTCCTGCAAATTTACATTGTTATACAAGCTGTTGACTGACTGCTTTACATTGCATCAAAGTGTAATATTTTCAGTGTTGTACCATGAAAAGCTATAATATTATATATAAAAAATGCGAGGGGTGTTCTCGCCTTTGTGACATACTGTGCGTGTCTGTTTGGGGTCAGTGTGAGTGTGTACGTGTGCAGGTGTTTTATGTTTGTGTGTGGCACAGGGATGTTTATGTGGTTTTTCTGTGTGTGTATTTTAGTTTCTACATGGTGTAAGTTGTATGTGGGAGAGCTCCATGTGTTGCCTGCATGTGTTATGTGCGTGTTTAGTGTGAATAGGCACTGTGTGAGGTACTGTAGGTGCTCATACACAGCAGTTTCATGTTAAGTTGGCTACACATAAATACATGTATTGTTAGCAGGATGAATGTCTGTGTGTGTGTGCGGGTGTGTATGCAACTGTTTAATATGTGCAGCCGTTGTGGTGTTACCTCACTATTCCCACAACAAATTACATTCACTTGTGATCTCAATAAATTGGTGTCGGAGTGCAGGGAATAATTATGTTGTGTGAATATCAAATATCGAGCTAATTCTGCTACACGCTTACTGCCACGTTTAATTCTCCCTAAACACAATCAGCATATTGTGACAGGTCATAAGCGATCTCAAAGTGAGTTTGAGGAGATCAAACCTTAATGTTGTAATTGTATAATTACCTGCAGTTTCACACAAGAGAATGAAGACTAAAATGTGTGGTGACTATTCCATTATTTAATGTAAGTTTTAATTCTGTGCTGCACTCTGCCATGTTCATGCTGAGCAGGGAACCACATAGACTCCTCTCAGGCCCTAAAAGCCCCAGTTTCACTTTGTTGAATATTCAACAGCAAATTACAGTTTTAACTGTTATTGACTGTGGTTCTCCTCTAGGTTCTGAATTATCATCAATGTCTTTTCATTAAAAGGAAACTTTCCCCTTATTTTGTAGGTCTGACCATAAGTCAGTTAGCATACCTTCATGGTCATAGAAGTAATGTATAAGCAACGTGATCAAACCAACAAGTCCTGCCAACTAAATGCTCTTATATGATCCATAGCATCTCTGGATGTAGCACCCTAATGGCAGCTTGTATCCTGAATTATTCCTTTTTTTAATTATTATTATGAACACATTTTTTATTTGTTATGGCGTCTTTTCATAATCATATAAATTATGCTAAACATGGTTGTATTTAAAGTTTAAAGTAGCAATTTATTGACGGTATACAATGGGATTAACTCCTTAACTTTAAGTTCTTCATGTCATATAATGAATCAAGCCAAGTTAAAAACAACTTTCTGTTGCTGTGCTGTTGCATGTCATGTGACATGTGCCATTAGAAGTTAAGGAAGTTAAGAAGGTAATCATCTTTTAGGCAAGCATTCAACATTTTCAACTAACCCCATATCTACCTAGTACCTAACCCAGACACCTCTGTGCCTAATCCCACAGCTGTGGTCCATTTGTTTTTTTTATTCTATTGGTTTTGGTAAACGTTTGCTGCTTTTTATCTTGTACTGTCTATATCTGGGACTAATAAAGGATTGTCTCATCTTATCTTTGTTGAAAGGGATGAAAATAGATGTTACAGTTGCTATTTAGGTGCCAGTGTAAAGGACAGCATTGGTCATTCTAGTACATGCCGCGAAAATATGTTTGACGCTAGAGGAAAGCAAACATGTATGTCCATGCAATATAATGATCTCAGTTTTGTTAATTAATATGTTTTTTCAAGTTCAGTTAATGTATCATCTTCATCCATGACACCAACCCATGATGTGTTCATTATCAACAAATATTCTTAAGTTGAACCAGGTTTAAATTATTTACGATGCACAGTTCTCTGTTCCAACCTGGTATCTCGCCCACATTAAATTCTGCTTGATATGACGGAAGCTTTTGTATGTAGATTTAGCCAGTTTTAATTCAGGAACACGGTGAATAAAAAGTCCCTTCATAACAACATAGCTGTAATTTATAGATGAAAGACCCACAAGTTGTTTTAGGTTAATACATGAGCAGTGTTAGAAATCACCATGAATATTAATAAGTAGAAACAAATATGTGGCACAAAAAGAAATAATTATGCCTTTTAAAATACTGTTTTGAAGTGTCAACATTAATATCCAATATTAATGTTGAGATCAAAATTATGTTTTCTCTTTGTGCTCACTGAGGATAAACACACCTTCTATTGTTATGAAATACTCACATTCTTCCCATGGGGGGTGCTCTTGAGTCATAGAGAAAAATGGGGTGAGAGGAATATTCTCAGACAGGGAGAGAAATGATAAATGCACCCATATAAACACAGAGCGAGAAAGAGAGAGAGAGAGAGCGAGAGCGAGAGCGAGAGAACGAGAGAGAGGGAGTATGAGAGTGAACAGAGCAGTGCTTTAGGTTCCATTTGTGTAGGCAGTGTGTAGCCTTGCAGAGCTCAGCCTCTCTGGGAGGGGCTCCTTCGTTGTGCAGCACCCAGCTGCATTGTTTTCGACATATGACTGCCCTGGGTGTAGGGACCTTTCCCAGGGTTTGATTTGCAAGCACGTGGAGCCCTGCAACTCAGTTCTAACGCATAACTCTTTCCTGTCATTCACAGCTGGTTCCTTCCTCTGTCCAAACTCCACCCGTACTCCCCTCCCCCTCCTCCTCTCTGCTACTGCCCCCAACTATCACAATAATAATCCATGTATGAAATCAGACCACTATACTGACCAATTCCAGTATTTCAGTGAGACAGGATGATTTCTTTGATGCTCTGCAGATGATCGTTTTGGTCCCCTTTGGCTCATTATAGTAGAGTGGTAGTGATATTTCACTACCAAGTAAAAAAAGCTAAGGTGTTCGCTAAAAAGATTTTTTGGGGATGAGTGAGGTTCCTTAGTGAGTGAATTGACCCAAAAATGTCTTAAGTGGAAGCCATTATCAATTCTAAAACAGTTAAAGAAGCCAATTTACTCAAAGAAAGGCAACAGAAATGAAAGACAAGTAAAAAACTCCCTCCCACAACTCCCCCTGAATCATTTCATGACTGAGCAGGTATTTGAAAAATGTCAGATGTTAATTTGAGCGCACTGCAGACACATACTGTGTGGAGTACATAAAGCTAATTATTAAATAAGTTGATCAACACATGAGAAGCAAGACAATTTTGAAGTTTTCTTTGTATTTCATTTGTTCACGTGCTGGATTCTTTAGCACTGAACTACATTTTCAGTGATTTCACTGGGTTATTATCATAAATCCTTGTTTCAATTTTCGATTCAATTCAATTCAAGTCAATTCAATTCAACTTTATTTGTATAGCGCCAATTCACAACATAAATTATCTCAAGGCACTTTACAGTTCAAGGTTTAAGACCTTACACATTATATCAATATAAACAGAAGCCCAACAGTCCCACTTGAGCATACATTGAGGCGACAGTGGAGAGAAAACACTCACTTTAAGAGGAAGAAACCTGCAGCAGAACCAAGGTCAGGGTGGGCGGCCATCTGCCTCGACCGGTTGGGGTTAATGGACAGAGGAGAGAGAAAAGAACAGCAGGTAACATAGATCACAACAACAACAAGAGCAGCAGACAAAGCACTGGACAGATTGGGTAGATCAGCAACTACAGCTCCAAGGTCGAGGATACCTGAGAGAAAGATAGAAAGAGAGGGAGAGAGAGAGGACGAAGCACAACCAGGGGAGACAAAAGAAACAAAGTTATTAACATGCAATGGTGTCAGTAAAGTGGACAGAGAAGGAAAAGGAGGAGAGGAGCTCAGTGAGATATAGAGTCCCCCAGCAGACTAAACCTATAGCAGC
>JAUMHJ010000013.1:15424343-15434731 GCA_032361105.1 Microctenopoma lineatum | reverse complement strand
GATAAATCTTGATCAAAGATTACTCCAAGATTCCTCACAGTAGTACTTGAGGCTAGTGTAAAATTATCTAGTGTAGTGATCTGACCGGATATCGTGTCTGAGATTTTTGGGTCCAAAAAGGAGTAGAAAATTACAGGACATCCAGGCCTTTATGTCTTTTAAACAAGCATGAAGTTTCCCTAAATACGTGGTTTCATCGGGTTTTATGGATAAATATAATTGTGTATCATCTGCATAACAATGGAAATTAATTGAGTGTTTCCATATAATGTTGCCTAAGGGAGTAATGTATAATTAAAATACAATGGGTCCAAGCACAGAACCCTGTGGAACTCCGTATTTAACCTGCATGTGCATGGAAGATTCATTATTAACATGAACAAACTGCGATCTGTCAGATAAATAGGAGTTAAACCAGCTTAGTGCTGTTCCTCTAATCCCAATGACATCCTCCAGTCTGTGTAATAAAATGTTGTGATCAATAATGTTGCAATCTGCACTAAGATCTAACAAGACAAGTACAGAGAGACCTCTGCTGTCGGAAGCTAAAAGGGGGTTATTGGTAACTTTAACAAGTGCTGTTTCTCTGCTATGATTTACTCTAAATCCTGACTGATATATACGTTCAATGAAATAGAACCACACACTTTTTGTTGAAATGCCTAGAACTTGATGATAAACGACTCTTCCTAATGCGTGTAGTGACAAACACCGTTCCAGGAGGTACACACACACACACACACACACACACAGCAACATCTATCACAGCACAGGTACCTATTGACTTTAGACTGTATTGAAGGTTTGCTACTGCTCTGTTTACTTAGTATCAGTTAGATGTGGTTATGGTGTGGCTGTAAAAAACACTAAACTATAAATATTAAATTTCTAGCAATAGGTGAAGTCATAAAATGAGAGAAACATATAAAAATCTGGTAAAAAACTGTGTTGTCAATGACTAGCGTTTAATCACTGCTCAGAAATAGGTAAATACATATTACTACTTTCTATTGATAACAAGCTAAACACTAAGGAAAACTTCCTGCCTTTTTATTTACAGCAAAGCAAACATTGGTATTTGTTGTGGCAGTAGAAACAGAGAATGGCGGCCAATGTCTGGAGCATAACATCTGTCTCTTAAGGGCCAGGATGTAATGCCTCAGATATGGGCTGCATTACAATAGTCTCCACAGGGTGGTTCTATCAACACACAATGACCAATGACTGGCATCATGCAGATTCTAAAAAAATAACATACCCAAATGCAATGTTTTTTTTTATTTTACCATTAGTCACAGTGAAGATACATTGCATGCAAGAGTTATGGTTAGAGCTGTATTAAAAAATGTCTACAACTGCATTAATAAAGGTCCTTATTGGACTATTCCTATACATAATTTAACATTATGTTAATTATTGAGATGGAATTTCCAACTTACAGAGTGCTGCTGTTTTATTGATTATGAAAGTTTGCTAACATAGTGCACTGACTCCACTTCACTGTAGTGAAGAACGTCTGAGGTAAACAAAAAAAAGAAAACTGTACATATCATTTCTTGAGAGGTTTGCCAATTTAAAACCAAAATGTACAGAGCTAATACTTGGTTTGGGTTGTGGCTGGACATTTAACAAAATCTGCTATGTTCAATGAACAAAAAAAGTAGTGAGGCTCCAAACATACAGTAATTGCAATGCTGGGTGGGGGTCACTAACAATAACTTGTTGTAACAATAAGGACTGTGTGACTCAATAAAACTGCTTAAGTTTATAGCTCATTGTGATGAGTACAACAGGTTCAGTTAATGATTTTACAGCCTGACAATTGAGAATATAGTAGCATGGCAAGGTGGAAACATTCAGAAGAACTAACTCATTAGTTACATGTGTGTTGCGTTGCTTTTCACACCTGTTGTCTATATCTCATCAGAACTGCTGTCCGTCTCACCAGCTGCTTTAAATCACACAATTAGTCTCTGTGTTCACATCATTTGTCAGATTATACGATGTCTGTGTTTTGGTCCATTCTGTTCATATGGGGTCGTTGGGCAAGACTCTGAACAGTTGTTAGTCATTATTTTTAATCATCAGTTTCAAGGTTATCGCAGTGATATTGGCAGTATTTTGAACACTGACGCCTTTTTATAACTATACATTTCTCGCAAGGCAGGTCTTTACAGGTTGCACTAGCTTTTAAAAGTGTGGAGCTTAAGATGGTGGAAGTTTTTTGCCGAGCTCTTGTTTAGCCATGACATTTTTACATTTGCAGTTACAGTGTAGTCTCACAACTGTGTCGCCAGTGTTGACAAAAAGTGCTAGTCAGTATGACCTTACACAGTTCATGACAAATGTGTGGCTGCTGGAACATTCAATATTGTGTGCACGAAAAAGTGGTTTAAAATCAGGTGGAATCTAACTGCTGTCAATCAACTTGAAGGCAGATTGTATCAGGATTATGAATTTTTAAAAGCAGCCTGTGGTTTTAACTAAAGAAGCACCTCTAGCATTGCAAGTCATTTAAAAAAAAAAAAAAAAGGTAATTTTTATTGTGTTTATGAACATTTGGATATTGCAGTTTCCTTCCCTCCCTACCAGGATAACTTATATTAATTTTTAATAAATATTGATCATTAATACTTTTGGAGCACCTTTTTGGATTCTGTAATAGAATGTGATAAAATATATAATAAAAATACTAATGCATCTAAAGTGTGGTTGTAGTCATGCGGCTGTGAGATTGGTCACCCCTTCAGCCACCTCCACACGACATCTTACATTGCTATCTACTTCTGTATGCTAATGTCCCCTGGCAGTGCTGTCTGAACAGTTCTTATCATTCAGTCAGGGGTGTGTGACAGGGACCTGGGTCGCAGGGGAGGACACATAACTCATTTTGAGATAATGGCAGGGTTCTGTCTTTCCTAACCTCTACAGCAGACCCGATTCGCCAACTCATCAATCCGCTTGCAGATACGCCACGCCCCCGCAGCTCTCTGTTCACTTATCACCTCTGAAACTACCACTGAGCACTCTAAATAACTGCTTCCCCTGCACTAATCTGTTCCAGTCGTGCACAATGTCTTTCATCCTCTGCATCAAGTCCTTTTCCATCTTGTTTTAAGTTTTTCCATATAACTGCACCTTCCGTGAGAACAACATTGTGAAAAAGGACAGATTGTTTTACTCCCTTGTATCATCTCTTAGACATGGCAGTAGATTATTCAAAGCCTGGTGACGTGTTCAGAAGTTGGTAGGTGGAGGAGCAACAGAGTGACAGAAGAGGCAATTTGATCTCCATGGGTGGTCTGCTCTGTTTAAACTGATCTCACTCCTAATGAGGAAAACGTACTAGCCTCTGGATCTGGGAGGGAAATAAAATGAGAGGAAATATGCAGACATTCAGTCTCTGTTCTTGCTGTCGGTAGGACTTGGGGTGGGGGAATGTGACAGTTGCATTAGGAGGGAATGTTGCCACTTTGCGATTGTGAGCAGCTCTGACAAGACACCAGGCTACCTTGATTAAAGGTGTTTATACTGGCCATTTGATGCAATGCGACAATAGACCTGGTCCTGACCCTAACCTGAAGCCAGAGGCACTAATGAGGTTCAGGCTGGGCCAGGCTTCCTCTCCTCCTCAAAGGTGACACTTTGAATCAGGCTCACAATACCTGACACGAATAACCTGTTCTAGCTGGGTCACCTCCATTTTTTTCCTACTTTTCTTCTTTTCCCCAAATGGTCAACAGGAGAATAATTTGTGTCAGAGCACTCTGAGGGGGATCATTCAGCGCCACGTGTGCATGGAGACCCTGTTTTTTGTGCAATGAAGCTTTGGGGAGTAGTCAGGTAATAGTTTCAAGAATTAGCAGCATCTAACTTTGCAGCCCTATTGATCCAAAGAGTTTTGAAAATGAAGCCTTTGTGAGTGGTAATCTGTTAACCAAGGCGCATATTTTACATCTGCTTCTTTTCAAAAATTCTTTTTACAAAAGTAAAGAAAGGGGGAATACACATGACAAATGCTTCCACAGCCAATGACATTTGAGCCTGGGCCTTGCTAGCATTACTCGCACCAATATCCACACGAATAAAGAGCCAGAGAGGCAGTAACAGTGTAAGAGGGTAAACATTTACAAGCAGGAGTGGAGTTCACTTCCCATCTCGTCGTCCGGCTTCACATCAAACTCGTGCCATTTAACCACAGCAGCCTGGATTTTGTTTCTGAATGGATTAAATGTTCAAAGGGGATAAAAAAGGTCAACAAGAATGTGTCTACAAGCCTTACTGGTTCTTCCACCGCAGCGAGAGATCCAATAGTTGTAATTCTATATGTGACTGCAGAAAAGAAATTATCTCCCTACCAGCAATGCCTTTAAATAATATATTTGCTTCATCAGCATCTCACCTCTCAGGGTGAGCCTGTGTATACGAAACGGTCAAAGGAAGAGGGAGCCAGACAAATAGCTTTTAAGCGGTCTTACTGAGGAATGATGGCAGGGAAAACATAGGGCTCGGCAAAAAAGATCGATCCTGGGGAGAAAAAAAAGCAAAACCTGAGAAATTTGTGGAACTTGCATTAGTTCAGAAGTAATGTAAAGGAGGGAGTGGCCACATGAATCACCAGAGCTCTTTTTTCCTTCAGGAAGATAATTCTCAACATTGGCTGATTCTACAAAATAACTCAACCATAAAGAAACATTCTGAGATCCTACCAGGGGAGAGATGATCAGGATTAGCTTTCCTGCAAAACTAAAAATGTTAATTAGATGAGACAGAGACCATTTCGACTCAATATACTTCAGTGAGCTATCACATTCCTATAATTAACACATAGAAACTTCATTATGATGAATGCAATTAGTCCTGCAAAAAATGGAATAAGTGACGCCATGATATTATGCACTAGTATTTAGTAGTCTTATATTTTTTTCATTAAGAGTTACCTCAGCTGAGGTAATTCTGATATACAGCAAATCCCCCATATGACATAAAGCCCATCTGCTGTAGCTTTAGCCCATTGGCTTACATTTACATGCATGGCAACATGTTTTATACTAATCATATTTAAATGTTCTTAATGTGTCGTACGTGTTGTTGTACTTGACCAAATTACATTTTCTTTTCTATTCATATTTTATAATGTGCGTAGGACAGTTGAGAGAATTCTGTAACAACTAGCATTCAATAGCTTAAGAGATGTTACATAATTATCCACATTAAGAGCAAGTAAACTCCAATATCCCTGGTCTGAAGGTTCTGAAGTGAGGCTCTTCCTTCTAAGCAATCAGATAAGGCCAGATATTTCTGCTTGGCTACTATGTTTTACAGCTTATTATTTTTTGTAATTCTTACAATTACATGATATAAGTAATAATTTAAAAGCTAACACTGTCAATGTCCCTCATCCATCATTCAATTCAATTTGAAATTAATGTAGTCACTTTAAGCAGCATATTGACCCTTATTGACCTCAACCATCCAATCACAACATGAGAAACAAAACAAAGGGGGGCTAAGTGCTAAATGTATGGGTTACAAATAGGGGCAAAATGGCATTAGCCATCCACACAGGGTCAGCACAGTCATTAGGCTGGATCCCAAATATCCCCCCCATCGCTCTTCCAATTAAGCCGTCAAAGTAAGGCAGATGGTTGCGTAGTTATCGGGGAGCCACACTGCCCTCGTGCCCACATCTCGTACTCTCTCGCAGACATCCATCACCAGAGGAGCTCTAATTAGCTTGTTATTCTGCCATGCAAACTATTCCAAGCTTGTGAAAAGGCCTCCTCATGTTTTGAATGACAGGGAAAGCATTGAGAGAGGGCAAATGGGAGGAGGAGAGGAAAGCCAGTCACTGTGTGCAGAATGGCATTTGAATAGCCTTTTCAGCACACTACAGCAGTAGAAATATTCCCCCTTTAGACTTCCTGCCAGGATAATTTTCTTTTGTTGTCTCCTCATCATAACAGTGCCATCAATGACAAGTTAAGCTTGACAGAATAAAAGCTTGTGTGGAAGAGGTCAAAAGAGTCATTTCTTCAGAGCTGAATATCACCAATGGAGAAATGAACTAGCATTCAGTTCAGGCAAAGGTTGAATAATTTCAGTAAGTGCCATTGTAAACACTGATTGGGTTATACAAAATCAGTACTATTATTGACCACCTGGCCAAAAATATTAAGTTGTGCACAACCTACCCTAAAACGGCAACAACTGAAACAGGGAAGTGGATAAAGTAGGTTCCCCTTTGTACATGTGACTTTTTCCCTCTGGTTTTCATTTCATCAGTTTACTTAGGAAGTCATTTTTCAACTTATTTTTGTTCTCTGGAAAGGTTAGGTATTTCAGAAGTATCAAGATAAATGTATGATGTATTAGCAATTTAAAGTTCGGTTTATACCTTTATGTCAACAGATTTTCAACAAACGGTGAATGTCTCTATATGGATGTGGAGATGAGTGATCAGTAAAATGGTGTTAGGCATGTAGTATAAAACATGTAGTTTTACACTATGTACTGCTGCCAGTACATAGTGTAGCTCTATAGCAACTCATCATAATTTAACTAAATTAAACAGTGTTCAATATTTTCCGTAATTAGCAGGCATAATCTGAATAAATTCTGTTGACAGTTCAAAGCTATTATCACATAATGGGCATGTTTTTATTATTTCCAAACATAGCAGCATTAAAAGAAATATGAACAGTTATACACAAGCTCAGTGATATGAATTCATGTATGCACATTGTGTACATAATGTAATTTACACTAGTGTGTACACTATGCAACATGACAGCCCATCTTTTTTGTCCTCTCACCTCATCATCTTCTGGTTGTAGCTTGAAACAGCAGGTTGACCCATGCTGCTTATTTTCCTCATCTTTCATTATCTCCCTCTGTTTCCCTCAGACTAAAACCTTGCCAAAAACCCAATCTGTCGGTCAGCACGCAGTCTCCAAAAAAGCATATCTTTGTCTTACCCCATCGGTGATTGGGTTACTTCTAGAGTTGTGGGATACATCAAATTACTGCAGCATGCCACATGCAGCACCTGGCAATTGTGACATAATAGCTGTCTTTGTTTACAGCGACCATTTCTCCAGATTTTCCTTACTGTCATAACAACATACAGACACAAGAAATGAGGTTTTACAAAAATATTGTGGTGAAAATAATGACCTTTGTGTTGTTTGGGTCGTTTTGACCCAGTTATAATTTAGGTTATAAAACAATAGTTGAAACTGAAATCATAAACATGCACTCAGGTCATTGACATATTCACCCAACAGCCCACTGACAGCCCGACCCTCTCCCAAACCTATGAGCTTTAGTTAGTGTCTTCTCTGTTTATCTTTTTATCTCCTTCTGGACATGTAAGGCAAGTATAAGACCAATTCAATTTAGAGTTGGTCCCTTGCAGAAGACACAGCTTCAATTTGCAGCATGCAAAATTGTCTTGCGATGGTGTGCATCACGTAGGGCGTGGGGCCAGGTACCATGCAACACTCAATGGAAACAGGCAGTGTCGTGGTGAAACAACACATACAATACACTAAACCACACCCACTTTATATGGCTGTTTTATATTAAATTGCTAAAATATAATAAGCATGCTAATAAGTGCGGGGGGGTCCATGGCAAGGTTTGGGAATTTTTGTCATCTGTCATCAAAACCCTACCCCTAACCATATACGATCCATATGATGATATTATGTATTTCACCAGAAACGTGGTAAATTGTTTGCAGCTAATCACCGGCACAGGACTCGCTCATCTCATTGTTGAAATGTTTCTCGCTCCGGTAAACACAGACCAGCCCATCTTAAACACGGCCAGCAACAGAGGCGCCACAACCAATCACATTAGGTAGATGTGAACAAAATTACCTTGATAGGTAGAGCATCGGATTGCATCATCAGACGACGATCAGCCCATCCGGTATGAAGGGGTGGGACTCAACATTTACTCAGGGGTAGCGCATCGGCCCTCGCTGGTGACCAAATATATGCATTACACCCCAGTTTCTGGCTCACTTCAAAGACAATGGCAAAAATAACAATATAAAGAAATGAATTACAGACGAACCACATGATAAAAAATGTTTTCAGCGACAAGCACACGATTCCAACATAAGACCCGCATGTGTAAAGGAGATATTATGGACAAAGAGTGCAGGTCAAGATAGCTGGCAAAGTGCGGGACTAGATAGCCGGCAAATAAAGAGTGGAGCCTTCAGCTCTCCCACAATAAAATAGAATAAAGAGTGGAACTCATTCCTGGGAGAGCCCTTAGCTCTATAAAGGGTGGAACTCTTACTTGGTTTTGATCATGCATTTCATACAATTTTTACTGCCCTTCAAAATAAACAAACAGCCTCTTAAAAGTCCCCCAAAGTAATTATAATTTTCTAAATTCTGAGTCTCTTATTTTTGTTTTGCAGAAGAAATGCTAATCTATACCTATATAAGCTAAATAGATTATTATTATTTCAATAACTTCAAATAGTAGGTAAAACTGTGTCGACGTGCAGAATCGTGTGCTATTCGCTAAAATAAATACTAAACCATAACACTACAGCAAACTACTGTTTTTCCACGCTAATCTTAAACATATTATTAGTCATGCTGGTGTGTCCAATTTTGCAGAGGTGAGCTAAACGTTATCAAACACGTGCATACATACAGCTGGATTTAACTGTTAGCATGCTAATAGTCTTTTTCAAATAGTATACATATGAAAAATGACAATGGAGCATACGGCTTGTGTATGTTCCGTCTTGTTTTTGTACTTTAGTTGATTCTATATATTCCAACACGATCAAATCTCAGCAATACTGAGCTGCTTCGGACATATTTTTGCCACTTTTATGGAAGCGTTAATTTTCAGCTGATTTCAGCGTGTCACATTAGCGCATAGCAACCCGCAGACTCATGACTGTACCGTGGCATTCACTTTGTGAGAGCGGACCAGTGAAGGACACCAGTTTCTTAACAATTTAAAGCTTTTCATGTAAAATAACCCCCCCCCCCTCATTCCCACCATGGACCAACGTTTGGAATGGTTTGGAATTAACAATCGTTGATTAAAGTTTCGCTGAATGCTCCAGTGAAGCGATGGAGTAGTAACATTTCCACAGTCAGTTTTCAGTTTTCATAATTGTTTTTGTGCTTAGAGAAATCACGTGCATTTCAGCAGTCGTTGCTTGTTCATTGTAGCTTCAGTCTTTATCAGCTGTTAGCAAGGTATATGATACGCTGCTAGCTTTATTAAATAATCACAATCATTAATTGTCCCCGACATAGTCTCGCGATTGGTGTGTACACTGCAACAACTTTGTAACAATACAGCTTCTTAGGTGCTTCTTAGCATGCTATTAGCCTTTAGCAATTAGCATGCTAATTATACAAATACAAACTCCAATAGATAATGGGCTCATAAAAGCCTTTGGGGTCTATCTGTAGTGTATTATATGCGTTGTTCCACCACAGCCCTGCCTGTTTCCATTTAGCGTGGCATGGCACCTGGCCCAAACACCCCACGTGACGCGCCTCATCGCGAGCCAGCACCCTGGCTTTTTAAACCAACACAACACTAAACAGCTCTCCCACGCAATTTCTGCAGGAGTTGCTAAATCTAGTTACTGATCATCTGCTTTTCTTTTGCTAAATATTTAAACTGTTTGTAAAGCATTAAAGAAATCGCTTATTTTAGGCAACTCACAACTGATTTAGGACAAAGCTGAAGAAGGTTCAGATCTCGTGCCCAGGTTGTTCTGCCAAGACCGTGCTGTCTCTCTATTCCTGAGTCCATGTTGAAGCCAAACCTCTTGTTGCTGGACATTTTTATTGATGTATTCTGCTCACACTTATTAGGACTGAGACAGGGCTCTATTGATTGGTCTGACACCAGCTTATACAGTACATAAGACATATGCTTTAGTTTCATAACCTGAATTGAAGGGATTCATATGAAATGTGTGTTCTCTATGTGCTAGTGTGTGGGCTACATATATATGCATATACAGATAACATTTTTTATTAGTTTAGTTTATTTTTTAACAATTATTATAGATATTTTAAGGCTGTAAAACTCCTTACTACATACAAATTTGGCAAGCTAAACACATTCTGTACTGTACGGGACAGTGTTCTGTACTGGAGACACGAGAAAGTGTTTTGGATTTTACCACATTTTTATTTGTTATTATTATTATTATAGCCACAAATGTTTCTAACTTATGTAAAACATAAAGTTTATGTTTAAGTTTGTTTTAGGTTTTGACACACTACTGGTAAGGTACACTCCTACAAGCTATCTCAGATCTGCAAATGAAATGAGGCTAAAAATTCCATCTTCACGAGGTCTCAGATCACAGTCCAGTCTTTTCTCCT
>JAUMHJ010000013.1:15395034-15413581 GCA_032361105.1 Microctenopoma lineatum | reverse complement strand
TTCTGAGGGCAGTATGTTGTATTCATTTATTGTGGCCACTGAAAGTACTCTGTAAAGACAGATCTAACTTTAACCAGCACAAATCAAGTCCAGTCTGTATGTATCCCTTCCTAAACATATAAAATAGAGCTTTGCATGTGGAAATAGTGATCATATCAGCATAGGTAGAACAGTTGTTACAGGCTGTGCATGTCAGTAGATCAGATCCAGGGAAGATTCAGTGTTTTTGACTATTAGTATTTACAACAAAGCATTGTTAATATGTTCATTCACAGTTAAGTGTTTTAGTCTGTCATGAACGTCCAATAAAGGACCAGGAAGGACCGTGCACTGACTGGAAGAGTACAAGTTTGATCCTTCAGTTTTCCAGAACTCTGTGTTTAAATTTAGATAGATTAGAATTGTAGCAGTTGTTATACAAATGTATTGTTGTTTATAAGGTGCTATTCACTTTGTGATGTCAGATCATAATGCATTGAATAGATGAAGAAAAAATACATGCACACTTAAACAGAGAAGCTCATTTTGAATAGTCATCATTCTGAATACCAACAGACAGATCTCTGTGGCTGTTTATTGTAAATGAGTGTATAATCCTCTGTTGGCTCTGACATAGATGAATGGTACAGCAGTCTGGAACTTCATTATGAGGCATCTGCATGGTAATCCCAACCACCTTCATATGATAAAGATGAGCCTTGTAACAGCATATCATGCCAAAGAAAAGCAATCGAGCTGCTATTGTGTATGAAATAAAAGATATGGTGGAGCAGGCAGAACCAAGCAAATACACATATCTTTCCAGTTAAAGAAAAAATGTGTATATGTGGAGCATTTATTACAAATAAAACATCTGTGTTACTGGATTATGGAGACGTCTCTGTTTTTTTGTTGTACACAATTAAATATACAATGTGTTCAGTCTGTGTTATTTTGCGATTAGATTTAACCCTAAAAAGAAAGTGGAGGATTTATTTATTTTTATACTATAAAAACTGTTAGACTGATGGTTTGATGTTGTCTTTATGAAATATTGCATCTTGCAAAAATGTGCTTTTTGCCAGATGTAACGGGACACACATCTTCCAAAAATGTCAGAATATTTGACCAAAAACCTTTCTTGTGTTTGTGAGACAAGCTTTTGTGTTTTTTTGGTCAGCAGTGGCCTTCTCCTTGGAACTCTCCCATGATGCCATTTTTGACCAGGCTCTTGAGCTGCAGCTCATTTAATGTTGTTTTCAGTTCTTTGATGAACTCTTGGATAAGTCATTATTACACTCTTGGAGTAAATTTGCTAGGTCTGGACACCACTGGAAAGGCTCACCACTTTTGCTAGTTTTCTCCATTAGAATGAAAGCTTTCACTGTGGTACTGAATTCTACGGGTCTTTCTCACGTCTTTGTAACCCTTTCCAGACTGATACATGACGATTAGTTAGTTTCCCATCTGTCCATGGATTACTTGATGACAGGACTACAGGACATTCTTTTAGCAAGCTTTACTTTTTCAGACACCTTATTGATTGAAAAGGTCTGGCTGTAACCAGGCCTGGGTGTGGCTAGTAAAACTGAACTTAGCTTTCCAAAAATGTGGTTAATCACAGTTAAGATATGTCTTTTTACAACATTGTATGTTACATTAAACCACAAAATGCCAAAATGCATATGATACTAACAGAACATCCAGAGGAACCCAATCCAACAGTAAGACTATTCAAAAACAAAATTAAACTACATGAGTACACAGTGTTCTTCAGAAGACCCACTAAATAACTTTCCTTTACTTGGCAAGCGAATTACAAGTTTGCACGTCGTATAGCTGTCCAGAATTGGTCATTTACAGTTTGGCACCAATAGGTGACACAGCTATGTTTCTGTCAGTAGAAGTTGCCCTTGTAGGTAAGGTAAGTGGCGTTCTAGCACAGGTCCAGGAGCAAGCAGTAGTGTGGATTAAAGTTGCTTCTGATGGTAAGGGTACTGGCTTCGTCCACTTAGTTTCACTCACTGTTGCCGGAAGTGCACATCCCAAAAACTGAGCCAAATTATAGCCGGGCTATTACAATGAAAAACCTTGTTTTCAGTCTGGGACTAAACATTGATTTTATTTCTTCTAAAGATGATTTGATTTCAGATCATTACTGTATTTTTTTTCAATGTATCGCTATCTACAGGCCTGTCTATTGCTTGTCGTTAAATTAACTCTTGCTTTATAAACTGCTGATATTGCCTTTCAATTTTTGACAAAATCTGTCCCCTTAGAAGTAGATAAGTACCTGTTTTAAATTATTCACCCTGGATAAATGACAACATCCGCAGTTTAAAACGTTCCTGAAGAAAAACTGAATGCCTATAGAAAAAAACATGTATTCAAGTGCACTTACAAATACATACAACAACAATGTTGAAGAAGCAAGGGCTGACTATTTCTCAACTCTGGTTTCCAAAAGCAAATGAAATTCAAAAGTATTATTCAACACCATCAGTAATATAGACACTCCCACATCACCTCCAGTTTCAATTTTCTCCATTGACGACTGTATAAAGTTTCTCATTTTTTTGTTGAAAAAATTGCTCATGTCAGAAACAACCTTACAAAGACAGCAATTAGATAGTTGGTTCAATGAGAGCCTCATCTTAATGCCTGGACATTACACTTTGTCCAAGGATGTCCTTCAAGCTATAGGTCCAACTTTCCAAATTATTTTAAATGTTTCACTAAATTCTGGTAATTTTACACTTTATTTCTCTTCTATCTATCGCTAAGCTCTTGGAGAAAATTATAGCCAATCAACTCTCCGATGCCCTAGATCGTCATAATATCCTGGATCAGGGAAATGTTTTAACCTTACAAGAAAAAAGTCCAGTTGCCATGACTTTCCAGTGGCCACACTTGTAGCTAGGGGTTGTAAGATTAAGGCTGCAATGACCTTGCCGTCATTCCATCATGTAAACTGATTTGTCAGCAGTGCATTGAGGGAATTTCTTCACATTTTCCACATGTGTTCACAACAGACTCTGTGATGAATGGTTAAGATTTTGGTGGCCAAAGGTCAGTCACCTCATTTTCTTGCAAAATGTCAGTGAAGGCTGGAAGGATTGTCACAACATCTGGAAAAACATGCATGTAAACAGCAACTTGTCCCATAAATGTAATAGAATAAGAAATATCATATTATGTAAAATAGCATCAGAAATATAGTTAATAAAGACAAAGCACATCCATCTTATTTGTAACTGATACTGCCATTTTAGCCAGCTAGCGTGTATAGACTGAGCATCAAAAATGTCCAGCTGAGTTGGTTCTGATTTGGAGGTCTTGCACACAATCTGGGTTGCCCTTTGTTTCTCAGGCGAGCTGCTGCTCTGTCAGATTTCTGCTTATATGCAAGGGATTTTATGTAGGGAAACCCCGCAGGCCACTCAAACAGTAACATAACAATCACTGTTGGTGCAAAATATGTCACTTTATATATATTCAGCTTCAGGCTTGAAAGAAGCAAGATCATCACAAATTTATAAAAATCATCTTATTATAGCCACAAACGTACACATTCTGCTCTAGGACGAAGACTGACTTGATGGATGGTTTATGTAGGGACGAGGAATTATAGTGGGTGAGTAACATGAAGGCTTGCTGCAGGGAAACTTCTTCTTCGTTCGTGCAGAGGGCTTCTACTCTGGAGCTGCACAGGGAACAAGGAAAAAGTCTGAAAGATATCCAGATGTGTTACGTCCTAGCTCTTTGGGCTAAGAGAAGCACATAACATCAAAGATGTTATGGGTAAATTAGGATCGATATTTATTGAGAGGGTTAACAAGGCATAGTTCACCACAAATTAACGATAATCAAAACTAAAGGCAAGGCCAACACAAAAACCTTATCTACAGAAATAATAAGCAAAGCTAGCTATAAACTAAAAGAGAACTCCTAGCAGAGTTACAAACCTAGACAACAAAAATGTTTAATACCAACAAACAAAAGGTGACTACAGAAGTGTAGTGTCTCTTTACTTTGCTTGACAGACGCTTTTTGTATACGTCTTGTGTATAGATAAAACCAAATGCAGTTCATTACTAAAAGTGTCTAAGCATTCACATATACAGTCCTATATAGTCTATACAGCCCTCCATCCTATTGGAGTCCGGGACAGTAACCGCGTTGACTTTGCGTCCCTAAAAACAATCACCGCAGCGCTGCCTACAAAAGGGGAGTTTAGTTTATGTAGAGTTTCATAGCTCTCTGTGCGCTGTACAACAACTCTTTAGCAAGGGTGTTCCAGTGTGCCCTGCATTCCAGGGTGATACACGCTGGAAACTACATGGTGAACACTGAGAGTTTTGAGCATTTGTTTAAAAACCTTAGACTGGAAATTTGTGCCTTGGTCAGATTGGATTATATTTGGAAGCCAGACTAATTCTGCATGAGGAGACCGTTTTCAATGTAAAAAGTGGCTTAGCACACTGGCTAAGATCAACGACTGGGAACCTTCGGTATCCCTCAGAATGCGCACAGGGCGTTGATCAGCCGGCGTGCCGGTTAAGGGTACAACACCATCAATAACAAAGACTAGAAAACAATCATCTGCGCCCGGTATTCCAGTCTCTCGTTTTGTAAAACACTGACATGTTTTAGTCAGAGCGATACTTTTAGGCTGCAACGGACTCTGAGCTGTTGTTGCTCTCTTCTTTTCGACATCAAACAATTAGCAATGACATGACCAGGTTTATGGCAATAAAAACATTCTCTGTCCTCCAGCTTTAAGCTGCCTCTAGGAGCAAAATTTTGAGTAGTGGGCTTTTTAGCAGCCACCACAGGGAAAGCAGTTTTGTGCATTAACACAAATGCGTCTGCAAGCACAGCAGCAGAGGAGAGAGACGTTATCTTTTGTTAATTTAAATACTGCACAATACAATCAGGCAGACAATTCTTAAATTCTTCTAACAACATCAGTTCCCTCAATGACGAACAATCAAACACACTTACAAGCGGAACCCATTTATCGAATAATGTTCCTTTCTCTCTAGCAAACTCAACATACGTCTGATTTGTATTTTTTTTTCTAATTTCTGAACTTTTGTTGATATGCTTCAGGGACCAGTTCATATGCTCGCAGCCTATACAGATTCATATTTGAGACTGTCTTCTAACGGGAGCACAGCTACAACTTCCTGTGCGTTTCGGTGAATTTTACATTGCACGTACATCGCGCGGCCAATGTAAAGCCGAAGCGATAGATTCAAGAGCAGAGAAATATGAATCAACCTCAGTCTTACAAAAAGTCGGTACTAATGATATATGCTTAATATATTAAAAGTGTTTGCGGGTGTAGGCTTCCGCGCCTGACACTCAAGCTCGAGTTGCTCACTTCTTTGTCAGCTCTTTTCTTTGTCACTCTCGATCCCCAGTTTCCTGATTTCAAGCTGAAATCAAAGATGGGCTTGACGATCCTGTGCTTTCTCTTCCATTTGGAGGCGGGCAAGGCAAACTTTAAGCCAAGCACCATCCTAGTGCTAAACGAGGATAGGGGATCGTAAACAGGAAAGGTGAACAGCGTTTTTCCCCGTTCATCTTCCTGCGGGCCCTCATCCACGAAGTCAGCACCTCCACTTTCTGGCTACCCATTCCCTCAGACAGGGTGCCATCGTCCAAGCACAGCAGGCTTGACTGCAGCTGGTAACACAAGCAGGTTCAACACCACTAGCTTCCCCACTATTAACTCTTTGAGATCCCTTCTTCTGATCTGTCGAAGAAACGTAAGACTGAAATTACTCGCGACCTGTACTAAATAATTTTTACCACATTGCTCCAATTGTTCATGGGAAGGTTGCAAAAAAATAGAGTCAAATCAAATGCTGCTAGAGTACATTTTAGGCCCTATATCTAACTGAGACTTTCACTGAAATTAACCTGAGCCTTTTCTAGCTATTGGTTTACACTTATAATGCCAAAAAGAAATCCCTAGGGGGCACTGTGTCTTAAAGAAACTGACACATTTAAGAGCGTGCCACTTGAAAAGAGCTCTTTTTGGTGAAAAAAACAAAGGTATGCATACTTTTATAACATTGTACAATGTTAAAGGGTTTAGCAAACAGTAAATAGTAGTATTTTGAAGGAAGACTAATTTCCTTCAGGTTTAAATATTTTTTTTGACCAAACGGTTGCTTTGGCAGTTTATAATAATGGCACTGAAACAAAACTAATATTGTTGAAAAATGTTTTACTTTTAATTATGGGCGCATAATATGGCGTAAAAATAATACTTATTAATTATTTTTACTGTAAAGTCTAATGATACTACAAAGACATACCTCATTGACCTATTACCATGCTAAAATATTAAAACCACATTACTGATGCATACAATTTTGCTTCCCATTTGCCTTAATTTTGATGAACATATGCTAGATGGCTGCAAAGGCCTTCTATGGTGCAAGGATACACATTTCTCATGCTCTGATACCAGAACAACCACAAGATTGTGATGCTGATCTGAGTGATGATTATGACAAAATAGAAGATCCTGACTATCATCCGCCACAAAAAGAAGATGAAACTTTGAGTCCAACCACAAGCTCAACCACCACCCCAAATGAAAAGACGTAATGAAGAAAAAACTTTCAGTAGAAAAAAATTTCAGTAACAGAACCAGTTGACACTCTTGAGGAAGCTCATCTCCAGACCCAAGGAAAGCTCCTTGCAGAATCTGAAACAAACACAAAACAAGTGCTTAACGAAAAACAACTACTACTGGAGCAGCAAACCACACAACAAGAATACAGAGGATACTACTCTAACACAGATTGTCACTAACTATAGTGCCTATAGCACATTGACACACACAAATCACAAAGAGAGGAGAAGGCGAACAGCTCAGAATGAACAGTCGCCACGAGGCCTCGTTTACACGGGACAGAGCGTCAGCTACAACATTGTTAGCTCCCTTTTTATGTCGGATGTCTAGATTGAAGTCCTGCACTAGTAGCGCCCACCGCATGAGACGCTGGTTGTGGTTATACATACAGGACAGGAAAACAAGCGGATTATGGTCTGTATATACTAAGATTGGCTGAGAAGCAGCCCCCAGGTGTACCTCAAACTGCTGGAGTGCGAACAACAGTGACAAAGTCTCCTTCTCAATGACGGAGTACCGGATTTGGTGTCTGTTAAACATACGGGAGAAGAAACAAATAGGATGGTCCACTCCGTCTGCATCCTCCTGCAACAGTACCGCTCCGGCATCGACTTCTAATTTAAATGGCCGGGAGAGGTCAGGCACAGCCAGCACTGGAGAGTGACACAGAAGAGACCGAACACACTCTGACAGTCAGGTGTCCACAAATAGGGGACCAATGAAGTTAGCGGGTGCACCACAGACGAAACGTTTCGGCGGACCCCCCGGTAATACCCAGCCATACCGACCACCTGTCGGGGCGCATTACAGATGCCAAAGGCCATTACAGTATACTGCTAGAAGTGGTCGTGTGTTACAAACGCAGAAATTTCAGACGCATGTTTAGTCAGAGGGACCTGCCAGTAACCTTTCAGAAGATCTAATTTGCTAACGTACTTGGCTGGTCCCAAGTTGTCGATACAGTCCTCCATCCGAGGTAACGAATATGAATCGGGGACTGTCGCGGCGTTAACCTTACAGTAATCAGTGATGAACCACGGGGTGCCATCCGGCTTCGCCTCCACTAAGCGCGGGGAGCTCCAAGGGCTGCTACTAGATATGGCTAAACTGTGTCAAAGTAGGTATTCGGCTTCCTGTCTCATCAGTTCCCTTTTAACCGGGTTGACACGGTAGGGGTGCTGTTTAATTGGCCTAGTGTTCCCGACATCAATGTCATGACATATGACGTTGGTTTGCGTTGGAACATCACTAAATAAACCAGGGAAATCTCAAATAACTCTTATTAGCGCCTCACGTTGTGCCTCTGCTATGTGACTTAACTCTGCAGAGAGGTCTTTAAACATCTCCGAGTTTGAAAGGCGGGGAATCTAAGGCGAGGGGTGGGGTGCGCGCAAACCCTCCTCCTCCTCCTCCTCCTCAGAGCCCTGCGCTTCAGAGATGATCGCCACAGCGCTTCCCGTTGTTCGCGGTGCAGGAACACTGGGCGCATAATATGGCTTAAGCATGTTAATGTGGCACACGCGTGTTTTCCGCCTTCTGGTCGGTGTCTTGATAACGTAGTTTGTGTATAGTGGGGGGGTAAGTATATGGAAAAGTTAACATAAATTAAAGCTACTTGGTAAAGCTACTACATCAAAACTGATGTCTGCTATGCTCTGCATTCGCCTTTGTTTTCACAGTGAAATAACAAAAATCTGCAGAATTCACTAATCAAGCATAGAAACATTTAGAAGCATATATCTCTGCATGCTTTTTAGAACCTTGCAGCTGCCTGCAGTTTCTGCTTTTTTATCTCGGGTACTGAACTCAAGTCATTAACATTTACAAATGACAAATTAATTACAACCTATTTTGTTGTTATTTTGCTTGCTAGTCTACCTTTGTATACATCTAATGTTTCTGACTAACCTCATATACTTCACATACTTCATTACATCAGATAAAGTGATTATTATCATAAGTTTTCACAACACCGATATTTTTACCTATCACTCAACATTAGGGGTGCATAGGACAGAATTGTAATCACTGTAACTGATTAATTCTTGTTGGCATGCATAAGGAATCTCTATATGCATGTACCATCTGTGAACTAATTATTTAAACAGGACAGTTCCATGATGATCTAAGTATAAGAACTGAAGAGGACTTAACCTTCAGTATTCAGAGACATGATGACATATACTTCATGAATTATTTGTGCAGCATGCCTTGTTGTTGTCTTTCTGTCTACGTTTTTTCACTTAAGGGAAATTGTATGACTATCATAAAACTAGAAACAATTATTGAGAAGTATCTTTGTAAGGTTGCCTGTTTGGTAATATCTTTCATTACTGCCTCATTTATACCAACAGAGGTAGAGAGACACTGAAACTCAGCGATGTTGATCACTAGTAAGATTAAATAGTTGGGTCCTGACAGTTATTATGACCTCATCTTGAGAGGAAAGAAAAAAATTGTTTCTGCAAAGATAGATATTGTTCTTGTTGTGTATGCCTTCAGCAGCCTCACGCCACAGCAGACAATGGTCAAAGTCATTGAAATAAGCAACTTAGACAAACCATCAGATGCAATTATGATTATTGTTCCTCTGACTTGGAATTCATAACTACTTAAGTGGAAACTGGATCATTTAATTGTAGGAGGCACACTCTACTTGAATGTGAATGGCTGTGAATGGCTTAGAGTTACTAACCAGTCTGCCCAATTCTATACATACATACAAGTTCGGACACAAAGGTGGGCAAAAGACATTTAAAATCTGATGCTATTTATCATTAGCAAACTACAGTGTACAAAACATTCTGTACAGACGCACAACTGTAGAGCTCAGCTGTCAAACATCAGTGAGACCCATCTTGATTTGTAGTCAATTTGCAGCTGGTACCTTTGCACAGCCAAAGATTGTTTTTGAGAGATGCCCCACTCTGCTTCACCACTCTACAGTCTCTTTTGCACTATGAGGTACAATAGTTGCAGTAAATCTAGTGGAGTGCAATATTTTCACTCTAGTGGATACTCAAGTGGCCACTGCTAACTGCAGAGGCTTTGTTGGAGAGGCTTACGGTAAATAAGTGGAGTGTGTATGCTTAATTGATATTACTTGGTAATTACAAGAGTGGACATTCATCTATATGTGCACAACTTATAAACCACTTTGACACAAATAAACCATGGACAAAATACCAAAAATTAAAATTCAACATGTGACATATATAGCCAGATATTATTGTGGAATCCAATATTAATAAGTCATCTAATTTAATCCTCATTTAAATCTAACCCATTCTGAAGTCTATTGTACTGCATGCAAAACAGAAATAGCATCTTAACTGAGTAATAATGAACATGTACATTCTGCTATCTAATGTGGAAAAAAGCCAAAAACAGAACATTTTTGGCTTTTTTCCACATTAGATAGCAAGTGGGGTGTTATTATTGTTAACAGATGGAAGACTGGCCAAGAAGTGTGACTACTTTCCTCATTCACTAATAGAGGGAGCTAGGGAGCCATTCCACCAGTGTCACATAAGGAAGAAAAAACATTAAAATTAGAATAAATGATCTTTAGATTATACTATCTGTGAGTGATGTGTATAATCTGCATTCAACTGTAGCTTGTCTCTCAGAGCTTGGGGACCAAGTAGAATTACTTCAGTCTTGTCTGAATTAAGGAGTAGTAGTAGTAGTAGTAGTAGTAGTAGTAGTAGTAGTAGTAGTAGTAGTAGTAGTAGTAGTAGTAGTAGTAGTAGTAATAGTACATACAGAGTGTCAGACAGGGATGCAGAAGGTCGCAGGTTTGAAACCCTGCCTGACCCTTTTTTCATCTCCTACCAGGTGTGTCCCTGAGCCAGTCACCCAGCTTTGGATACAAGCATCTGCCAAGCAAAGTAAAGGAAAATAAAGTAAGTAAAGTTACACACGGGCACTGCTACTACTACACAGACACACAGGTACTAATTCTACACACAGGCACGCGGAGTTCGAAACCCCGCCTGACTCTTAGTCAATCCCCTACCAGGTGAGTCCCTGAGCCAGACACCCAGCGCTAGCTCCTTGGATAAAAGTGTCTGCCAAGTAAAAGAAAGTAAAGTAAGTAAAGTAGAGCGGCCTGGTAGCTCAATTGGTTAAGTGTCAGACTGGGATGCAGTCTGACAGGTCCCTAATTTGGATAAAAGCATCTTAAGTAAAGTAAGTAAAGTACTACAATTACACACAAGCACGCACACAGGGACACAGCCACTACAACTACTGCACAGACACACAGGCAAACAGGTACTTCTATCAATACAGGCACTCAGGCACACGGGTACTAATACCAATACTACACACAGATACACACACACACAGGTACACAGGTACAACTATTACTACTACACACAGATACACACTACCAGTGTTTTTTTTTCTTACTGGTGTTTTGTTTACAGTCAGTTGCAGGGGTAGTTTTCTGTCAGGGAGTGTTACGTCCCAATGTGTAAGATGACAGTAAGTAACATAAAAAAAGCCCAGGATTCAGTTGTAAAGGTAACATACATTTATTGCAGACCAACTCAGGACGCCGTTTGCGGAAGCAAACGGAATAAAAAAGAAAACAAAAGGCCAAACAAACTCTAAAACCGTAACCGAACACGGTAAGAGGCACACTAAGCAAAAAACAACTGCTGGTGAGCAGTGAATAAGATGATGGTAAACAAACAGGTATTTAGGTATATAGAAAACAAAGGTAACAAAACACAAGTGCTTAACGAAAAACAACTACTACTGGAGCAGCGAACCACACAACAAGAATACAGAGGATACTACTCTAACACAGATTCTCACTAACTCTAGTGCCTATAACACATTGACACACACAATCACGATGAGAGGCGAAGGCAAACAGCTCAGAATGAACGGTCGCCACGAGGCTTCGGCACTTGGCGCTGTTATGTCCTCTCGTTGATGTAGTGCAGCTGTGAGGCGGGGCGACGGGAGCCATGCCGGTCCAATCCACGAACGAGCCTCAGCCACTCAGGTGCACTGACTCCGAAAGCAACCGAGAACGAGAGAAAGAAAAACAACCATACGGCTGCAGCCGTAACAGGGAGAAAGCAAATTCAAAAGCTATGACTGAACCGTTCCACAGAAGAACCCCACAGAAAAAGGTTAAAGATTGTGGACCGCGCTAGCTGGACATAAAAATGAAATAACTAACACAAAACAGAAGGAGAAATTACACTCCATCTTTCTCCAGAAACTGTTCTGCGAAGAAGTCCTGAGACTGGACATGTCTTGTTTTCCCCGCCTCTGTCAGCTGTCAAGAGAATAACAAAGTGAGAAAACATGAACAAACTAGCAGCTACATGAAAAACTGCCATGTGTCTTAGAATAACAAACAATGTGAATATCACTACGCAGCTAAATGAAAGCTACAGGATAGACAATAATGAGATGACATAATGAGGAGGGGACAAAAACGGACACGTTTTGTCTAGAATGATGGACTGTATTATAATCTGTGCTGCGTCTGAGCTTGTGTGGTCTTGTCAGAAACTCCCGGCATTTTTTTGGTGCTGGTGGACGTTGTTGGATCTCGGGATGCAGTAGTACCTGCAGACTATTACTGTGTTTAAAAGAACATGTGAAACAGTGCAGAATGAGCTGCCTACCTTCCTTTTCTTTACTTAAGCTGCTTGACTGGATGTTCTCAGTTGAAGGAGAGATGGGTAAGATTTACTTATAAATAGTAAATTATTGAAAACACAGACATGCTTTTACAATAATTGAGTTTTTTAAAGCAGTGTGAAGCATGATAATGGTGCTTTAGTTGATACTAGTGTTGATATGCGGCCTATAATGCATCTGAAAGCGAACTTGCAAAAGTGCACCCCCAAATAAATAATTTCACCAGCCGTCACTGATGAAAAGAAAAACAAAATAATAAATTGACTTTTAGCTGAAGACCATGTCATTGCAATTTAACCCACAAGTACTGAAATAATTATTTGTATCATGCGTAATTGCTGTTCCATTGTGCATGTGATTCCCTTATCCTTACATCTTCACTGAGAGTAGACAAGGTGTGAGGTTGAGACAAAAAAAAGAGTTAAGTGAGAAGCCATGCAAATGGAAAGCACTTAAACTTTGCTATCGTCTGCTTTGTTTATAATGCTTATAATGTAAAATGGTCTGCAATTTGAAAGCAGCTGACGCCAGGAAGATGAGGATGCTGCAAACACTACTCTGTCCAATCCTCATGACATATATAGGAATAGAATCAACTTCGGCAATGAAATGATGGATACAAGAGGAAAAGTCTTTCTGTCAGATGGCTATCAGAGTGGATGATGTATACCAACCCTTTCAGCTCAACATACAGCCTGAGACACATACACTGTCAGAACACACACATGTACTGCGCCATGTTCAAACATCTGAGCTTACCTGTATGCACTTGATCCCAATTACTGTCAGACATAAAATAACATACAAAAGCAACATCTTGAGCTGCAATTCAAATGTAAATTGTTATAATGACCACTATATGTAGCCACTGAACAGTCTATATACACAATAGCACAGAACTAGTCTGCTGGAGTCACTGTTGAACTGCAAGGTAGAAGAAAAAAGAGGATGTTGTATATCAAATATTTTGGCAGACAAAATAGCTTGACCGTGTACATTTCATTTGTATGTTAGGTATTAATGTATTTGCAACTTGTGATTTTATTATTAACATTATCCTCATGTTAACAGAAAATATAATAATAAGAATGATTTCAGGTTAGTTGTATAGGAGATTGGATTGCACAAGACTGCGACTTACTGTCCCAGATAGAAGATGACCAGTGTACCAGCTTTATCACCGTCACAAACACTAACCCCACTGAAACAGGGTTTGTCTTCTGGATAGCTTGCCTGACTTCCACTAACAGCAACACAAAAAACTGGGAAAAAGACAAAAGAAAATCAATTACATAAACTACTAATCCGTAGAGTGTGAGTTGCTCAAGTAGCTCTTGAAGCTGTGATACATAAGTTAAGGTATTAATGAATATCATAATTTGCTATATGTATTAAGCTTTCATGTGTGTCACTGATAACAAACAGGCAACAACAGCAGCATATGGTGACTCTGCTTTAGACAGAGGCTGGCCAATAAAGATATGACAGGACCAATGTAGAATATATAATCTTTATTTTCTTTTGTGTGCTGTCACAAACACATTGCTTACCACAGTTCAGTGAAACCTAAAGAAATCCCCCTCGAAAGAAAAGGGCCTTGTAATAACAGCTCTTGTGAAGTATTTCAGAGTTGAAAAGCCAGAACAAGAGATGTTTTTGCTGCTCAAAGGGAGCCACTCACCAACAAGCGAGGGGAACAAGGTTTTCAACAAGGTAGAAGGAGCCTGGACTAACACCTCATTAGCAGGCATAACACAAAGCTTTCCTCTGTGAAGCTCTGTAACACTGCCAAAGGTGTGCTGAAAATTGTCTGCTAGTGACATAACTGGCAGTATGTACATGTGGAAAGCTTTAGCTCATACTTCCTGAATTTAAGCTGTTACTTTACTTGGATAGACTTCACCATGTCTTTGTTCAGTGTGAGGGAACTTTCATATAATTAACCGCTATGAGAGTCAGGTGTTGTTCATGTGACCTGTCTATTTCTGTTAAATTCTGTTTAGAAGGAAACAGAATAAATGAATGTTTCTGTGGAATTGTGAAGACAAAGCCAAAGTCTTTGTAGGAAAACCAAAAAGAAAACTATTATTAATAGAGAACATGCTAAAACCCAGTCAAATGTTTCACACTGCAATAAAATATGATATTATAATATATCTTCTCAGCAAACTATTATCACAGTAAGGAACAGTGTGTGTATGCATGGGGGGGGTCTTTTTCTCTCACTTGACTCTCTTCAGCAACCTACCCATGGTAATTCACCATTAAACTATCCCTTTTACTGGGTCATTTGGCCTGTCAGTAACACTGATGACACATGAGTACGTCATGTATGTATAGCTGTGTAGTCATCATTCACGTTTATTTATTTATTTGTATTAATTGATTTATTTATTGCAGTTACAGGCAGGACCTGGGGATAAAAAAGAAAAAAAGGGGGAGAGAGAAAGAGAGAGAGGAAAAGAACAAGAAGGTGGGGAGGGAGTCAACAGATAAAGGGATAATAAGGAAAGGATAATAGAAAGAGGGGGGAGACAAGACACCGACAATCTGCTTCGATAACTGTTGAGAGAAAAAAGATAGAAAAGAACAAACACAAAACTGCAAAAACACAGCAACGACCTATATCTGTATTAATTACAGTAATTAATAAATATTTATTATTGAATAGGACAGTACTAATATACGATAAGTTTAGAGGCAGCAGCTGATCAGGACAGTGTGTGTGAGTACCTGATTACACCTCTGTGTGTTCACCTGAGTGTTCACCTGTGTGTGTGAGCCAACTTGTATTTATTTGGTTCCTTCATGTAAATGTATAATAGTGTAGTAGTGTGTGCGGGAACTGAAGCCCCACATCGCAGGACCCAAAGCAGAGACGGAGGAGACATGGGCCCCAGACATCCAGCCACCTCACAGGACACGGGAGTACCAGAAAGTCCCACGCAGGGACATCTGCAGCCTAGAACAGAGCGATGGAGTCCCCCCGGAGGGAGGTCAACCAGCAGCCAGGAGGCCATGGCGGCAAGCCTGCAGGCCCCCCGGTAGTCGGCCACACCAGGGTGGACCGGACCCTGGACTCAGGGATCCGAGGGTCACTGGCCAGGAGGGCCAGTACTCATTTGAGTATCTAGCCCCGGACATTGAGAACCGCCAGCACACCAGCGGCTGAGGGGATCATCCACTGGCAGGAAGTGTGAGGGGGGGAGGGTAAGTGGGCACTGGCACCAGTGGTCGTGCTGAATGTACATGCCATTCGCTTGATGCCATTCAGTCTGCCCACCCCCAAGGCCCTGTATGAATGTGTGATGAAGGGGTAAGTAATGAGAGTGTATAAGTTGTGAATTAAAATTCAGATACAGGTGGCACCAGGGGATGAAGAGATCCTCCCTCGTACCCCAGCAACGCACCTGCACCTCAAGGCCCTACGCGTGTGTTGCTGTGAAAGTGCGGGGGAAAGGAAGCGTTTAGGGATAGGGAGGAAAGGAAGGGTGGGGGGAAATGCCCCACCCTGGAGCCAGCTCCCCCGCTGACCCCTAATGTAGTTTTTTTACCGAATAAGTTCTGTCACTGAGACTTTTTATTTCCTTTGTTCTGAAGAAAGGATTTATTGCACAAGAAATGCTCAAAAATAATCAGCGGCCTTCAAGTCAGGGCACTTTGTGATGGGAAGTGTAAATACAGACAGTCAAATCAGGTTAGAATGCACTCAGCTTTCATTTGCTGACAGCGTAAAATGAAAGCAAAGTGCAATAAGATCTGTGCAAGAGTTTTCTGAAGGTGAAAACTCTGGGAGAACCGTAATGAGCAAAAGATCCATGAGATGGACTAAGAGGCTACTAATTAGATTTTAGCCCTCCTTGATGAGTAAGTCAAAAAAAGGGGCGAGGTGATAAGAGAAAGAGATGGAGAAAAGACATTGGGTCGTTCCTTTTAAATCAGCTGTCACTTTACAGGAGAAACAAAATAACGACAACCAGCAAACAAGCAACAAAAAGTTTATTTCTCAAGGTTCTTTTTTTATATTCTTCTTTTCAGAGTATAATTTATTTAACCGCAACAGGCGAGCACAGAAATGAGAGGCAGTCTATCACGTCTAGCTTTCATTTTACAGCCCCATGCGATGGTGACGAAAGGCAGATGAAAGGTGGGACCACGCTGAGCAGGCTGCAGAAGAGTCAGGTTTAATTTTTCACATTCACCAAAAGAGACAAACAAACCCAACTTCACTGACTGCAAAAATGTTATTTCAATTTTGCAGGTAGGAGAAGAACATCCATATTTGCCTTCAAGTTAGAGCCAATCCCTTCATGTTCAAATTCTCTTCCAGTACAGTATATACTGTACTCTTCGTTACTGTTGTGTTTATTGCAGCTTTGACATGTCTGCATGATGAATCACACAAATGTGTACATAGTAGTGTACATAATAGATTTATGGGTGCTCCACCCAGCAGCTTTGCAAATTCGATGTAGATCTAAATAAAAATAAAAAAGAACATAAAAGAAAAATGCAAAGGCAATATATACATAATGTGCAGTCAATTTACAGATTAGTCCTTTAGTCCTTTGTTGTTTTTGTGTGTGTCTTTTAGGGGCTGTAGGAATTCCTAATGGCCCAGGGGAAAAAACTGTTGGTGAGAGACCTAATTGATTAAATTGCACTGATGTATTTACTGCATTTAATTATATTAAATGCAATATTTAAAGATAGTTATAGATATAGTTGAACTCATCTTTACCTTGCTTGGTGTCTTTGTAAATAGAGTTAATTATATCTGCCTAACATTGATGTTTATCTGTACAGCTGAGGACAATGGAGAACATAATGATGCAAATTAATCATTAGTTTATTCACTAGAAGTTTAAGAACCAGTTATAATAACAACATTATGCAGCACTAATATTCTGTCAGCAAACAAGAACGATGACAACAAAATCATCTTTTTCTTCACTTAAGGCAGGAGTGTCCAAACTTTTTTAACAAGGACCAGACCTGGTTATATGAAAAAGTTCCAGGCATGTCCCCAAATATTTTTTACAGTAGGATTTACACACAAAAGTTTGGACACACACAGAAATGACAATGATTTTCATGTCTTCAGTTGTGTTACTATCATTGCACATGGTTTGCTAATGATCAGTGAAATGAATTGATGTGCATTAGCAAACATAACATGCTTTTGGAGGACAAGACTAATATTTGCAGAATGTAGGCCACTGTATGTTTATGGTAATATTCCTTGTCTTCAGCTACCATAGTCATTTACAACATGAACAGTGTCTACACATTCATTTTGGTCAATTTGATGTTATGAAATTTGGTTTACTTCCACAAACATGCTCATTTCTGTGTGGCCAAATGTTTGATTGGTAGTGTACATACATACATGCTGTTTTATTTTCATAATTTCATAATTTCGTAATTATAATTTTAAATGACACTGTAAACAAACATAAACTTCACAGGAGTGAACAAATAAAAAGGAAATTTTTGACTCGGTGTCAGTGCGGAGCTGCTGAGTTTGTATGTCTGTCTGTTGGGGCCGGGATGTTAGCCGATGTCAGGGTGCAAATCCACCAGCTGATGGAGACGACACACGGTTTGCGTTATGATGTTTAAGATGTGAGCGCTTTATTGGTTTGAGTTTAATACATTTTTAAAACCAAAGCTGTGGCTCGATCTAAGAAAGAACAGTTAATGACACCGACAGACAATCTCTGACCATGAAAAGATCTGATCTGACACAGAATACTTTCTGTTGAACTGTGGATAAACTTGCTGACACGTAGCGTCCTCCTGAGTCTTAATATTCGCCTATAGCCTATAGCAGCTTATTTAAACAGGCAGCACATAAATTAAATTAAATATTGATAACCGCACGTGTTATTTTTTATTTATCCTCTATTTGGACCTGCCTACCTACGCTCAGTGCTAGCTTGTATAAAATATATGGATATAGAATTTTAATATGGTATGATTATTACTATATTTGGTGCTTGAGATCATTTTGCAGGGCCCAAAATAGGCCTAACAACATATATGCTGCTACTCATGTCTACTTGAGGCTATAATCGTCTTCACTAATTAAAGACACCTGAGTCTTACTAAAATATTGACCGTCAAGTTGTATCACTGATGAAGCACCAGTTTGTTTGTTTTTTTGTCGAGAAGATTCAGATTCAGATTCAGATTCAGATTTATTTGTCACGTGCACAATCATACACAGTACAATATGCAGTGAAATGC
>JAUMHJ010000013.1:15338503-15356560 GCA_032361105.1 Microctenopoma lineatum | reverse complement strand
TCTCTCTCTCTCTCTCTCTCTCTCTCTCTCTCTCTCTCTCTCTCTCTCTCTCTCTCTCTCTATCTCTCTCTCTCTCTATCTCTCCTCAGGTATCCTCGACCTTGGAGCTGTAGTTACTGGTCCTACCAACCTGCCCAGTACTTTGTCTGCTGCTCTTTGTTGTTGTATTGATCTTTGTTACCTGCTGTTCTTTTCCCTTCTCCTCTGTCCACTCACCCAACCAGTGTTATTGTCATTAACATCAAAAATCGTTTTTGATTTATAAATGAGTTTTCCCCAAGATTCTTGTTTTGAGCTTCATGCAATTTGCTCTGCGTGAAGTACAAAAACAATCTAATATATGTTTTAACTGTTAATCAAATTTTCAAAGGAGTATTTTAATTGTGTTATGTGTGTTGTATTGAATATTTGTACATGCTGCTGCTGAATTTGATTGAAACATATTAAATCGGGCAATTTTTATTAGATAGATGAGGCCAAAGCTTCTTACAGTTGAACGGCAACATATTCACACATAATTTATTAGATATTTTAAAAAATATATATATTTTTTTACTTTCATGTCTGTGTTGCTGCACGCTGTGAAATATATATATATTTATATATATATTTAAGTAACCAAATATATCCATGTAATTAAAAATATATATATATATTTGGAGTTGCTGCGTGCCATGAAATTAATGCCATCTTTTATGCATCAAACTCAGTGTGCGGGTGTAACATTGTTTTCTAGACAGGCGAGTGGTCTGGACTCCAGAACATGTTACTTGTGCTGCTTCTTTTAGGATAATGTGAATGAGTTGCTAACAGGTTGGTGAGTACTTTCTTAACTTGATATTAAACCGCAAGTGACCCATACAGAATATGTGACCTGTAAATCAGAGAGATTTCTTGAATTTCTTGCAGTTTTTAGCCTTGTGGTCTGACAAACAGCAGGAAGCGCGTGTGTAGCTTATTTGATCTACTTGGCTTAGTGCAGCTAGCCGTCTCATCAGACGCCTTCTTACCATGCCTTCAGTAAAGACAGTCACTACCTCTCCCTAAATTAGTTAAATTTAAATGCCTATTACATTTATTCTATGCTCTCCACGCTCCATAGTTGTGATCTGATCAGATGTTAATTTACACAAAGGCTGACACTAGTCACACTTGCATGCACACTAAATCATGTGGGCCGATAACTCCAAAACAGACTGACTCCGCACCAAATATCAAACTCTAGTGTGGTCCCTCTGGTAAGAAAGCGTACTGAACCAAAACAGGACCAAACACTATTAATAGCATTATCTGAGGGCATTGAATCAATATTTTTGTATTAGAACCTAAAATATGCTGCAGGATGATTGCAGACATATGTGACAAAGGAATGTGTCTCACAAACATCTGGTTGGATGATTGTGATTTAATGTGATAAACAATCACTGAGAGTACGATGGACCATTGTTAACATTCATCATATAATTGTCTCCTCTGTTGTAGAAACATAAAGTGGTCAACAAATAAAGTAACTTTAAACTTAACTGATTACATTTTCAGATAAGTAGTTCATCTCAATATAGGAGAATCATATTTCACCAATTTTAAACACTAACATCTACCTCATTCCTTTTACTTCACCAGTACAATTTTAGAAATAACTAGGAACCAAAATTTCTAAAAATAAAATATAAATATAAACACCATGATACGGCATTCTATACAAAAACCTAGTTTCCATAATACCACATGTCAGGAACTGTTTTTAATTCATTTTATAATTGAGTTTTGTAATACAACATACAGTTTATCCTCCTCTCCTGTTTTCTGCAAACGTTCATTATTAGCATGTGGCCACTTCTTCCATGTTTGTGTGGTTTTATCTTCTTAACAAGTGTAATTATTAGCACAGTATGTCTAAAATATGCAGCAATGTAAAGGCCAGCTTGTTTACTACTGTCTTTCCATGAGTTTAATTGTTTTACAAACTGGACACACAGAACCAGGTGATGACAGGGACACATTTTCATTTTTTTTTCAGTTCACTATGTTTCAGCATTCACTTCATTGGAACTGGATTGTTGGACTCATGAAGATGAGGTAGTACCAGGGAGACAAAAGTAACCAAGCACATCTTAGTCACTGTGATTTAGTCCAAATGCCAACTTCAAGTACAACCTTCAAATCTATTTTTAGAAAGCGCACCTCAGGGCCCCTACTTTATAAAATTGCAGCTAGTCTTAGAGATGTGAGAGAAAATCACAGTCATTCTGTTAAAAGCTGTGCGGGTAAAACTAAATGGAAGTGTAATTTTACTGTATTGCTGGCTTCCTCCTTTTTAGATCTTTAAGATTTTCCTGCAGATGCTTAAATCTTCATCTGTAGCCCACCTATGAAGTGACAGAAACACATCTCAGTGGCCTTGGACTCTTCCAGAGATCATCTGTGGCTGTTTTACAGGTTACTTGTTTGACAGAGATGTATTGTTAAGGTGCAGCAGTTTCATCACTTGATTTTGGGCTATTTGTGTGTTTTAAGCAATTTCAAGAGACACTCAAGAAACTCTGAAGAAACTTAATTAAATGTGCACATGTTGCTCTGTTAGATTTCCACTTGACATTTAGTTTGAAGCAGTGAGAAAGAAATCAAGGACTTTCTAGTAAATGGGATTGAATTAGCCACCAGCACTCGAAAGTTTATTTGAACATATAAAGTCAAAGAATAAAAAAAGTTACCCTGGGAAACAAAAGTGGTGCTTGTCCTCCTGTTTGTTACTAAAAGCAGCTCTGAGGCTAAGCTGTTTGATTTGTCTCCCTGGGCCTTTCAGTCCACACAGCACCTATCTCCTTCCTTCCCAGCCAGCAGCTATTAGCAGATGTTTTGGAGAGGCTATAGTCGAAGCTGCGGCCGGTGCCATGAAACTGGTAATAACCATATAACAGCAACATGCTTTAGCTAAAGTTTAAAGGCTTAAGTTGTGCTGAGCTCAGTAGCATTCACACTGCAGTATTTCCTTCATTTAAAAAAAGAGTTCTAATTTTATCAAAGTTACCAAGATGCAGAAAGAAGTGATCTTTACACAGACAATGATGGTTGTGTATAATCTGCGGCAAAATTACCCAATCCATCTTTCTCCAAAACTGGTCTGAGATGAAGTCCTGGCTAACTGTCTGTCCTGAGACCGGGGCTTCGGATTGTTTTTCCTGCCTCCTCTGTAAGCTGTGAGGAAAAGAATGAGTCTTGATTCAGTCAGGTAATACAAATTTCATACATTTTCCTGATAAAGTGAGAAAACATTTCTTAGCAGCTAAATAATCGAAATGAGCTACCTGGTAGCTCAATGGGTTAAGCGTCAGACTTGGATGCAGAAGGTCTTATACATTGTATTTTATCTTACATATTTGCCCCACCTATTTCTTGTAACTATTTTTTAACATTTCTAAGGTCGTTGACGGTCGTCTAAGCATTTAATTTTTTCTCCTTCGTTTGGAGGAAATAATGTTGCTGTGGATTGTCACAGAGATTAACAGAAGTCGGGAATGGGAGGTTTTGAAAAGTAAATTGAGTAATGACATACTTTCTTGATCCCTGGGGGCAGCTGTTGTTGGACAGCTGCCAGACAGATATGTCAGTGTTACCACAGAGCTTCGGAGTCTTGTCCAAGATAACGTCAACATGTAGCCAGGAGGAACCAGGAATCAAACCACTGACCCTGGGGTTCAAACTGATCTACTGCCTGGTAAGTGTAGCAGGTGTTTTGAATGGTACAGTTAGCAGAGTAGAGTCCCTCCACCACTCCATTTATTCCTCTTCTGCTTCATGCTTACCTAACTACCTCTTTTGCTCCCAGCTTCCCCTGCCTCCTTAAAAGTATGACTCTCTTGTCCTCCCTCTCTTCCTCCCCCTTTTGTCTCCCTGCCTTGTGTTATTGGTCTGCAATGGAGCATGGCGGCACATGAGGCCCTTTGACACACAGGCAGAAACACAAGATCAGGCGCAAATATAAAATGGAGCACATTCTTGTCCCTGGGCCCCTTCACCATCTCTCACAGTGCAGTGCACTCACTGTCGAGCACACGAACACAAGCATGCAGGCTTTCTGTCTGTCTGTCTGTCTGTCTCTCTGCTGTCTGACCTGATATTATTATTTTTCTTTTTTTTTCCAGTCTAGAGACTTGAGTGTCAGTGCTCTGGGTAATGTGATCTTAGCTCTTCTCTTTGTGGTGCTAATGTATTTGGAGCCCCCACCCCTCACCCTTGGGGCAGCAATTATTTTTTATCAGCCTGTGAAAGTTAGTTAAGTGCTACAGAATGAGGGTGAGCAGGGCAGCGTAGAAGAAGCAGGTAGGGGTGGTGCTGGGGGTTTGCAAGAGTTGACTAAATTATGCCCTCAGTTACCCTCTGTGCATGGGCTGACAACTAAACTTCGCCCTTATACACACCAAAGCTACATACTAAACATCAAGGAAGCAATTGCTATTAGTGCTCAAATCTGTTCCCAGACATAGAAAGTGACTGGAGGCGAGGGAGGATCACGAACGCATTGGAAGCAAATAAAGTTGTACCAGGACAGGAGGGGAGGAGGGACAGGAAAGGGAAGGGGGGGCATAATTGCTAGAGATGTGATAACAGACATACTTGATTCTTTATTTAATTAGCACTCCTCTGAACTAGCACACCTCCCCACCCACCACCTCCCACCCCTGCTGTTTGCGTCATCTGGTTAGTTTGCTGCGAGCACATATGGCTGCGTGTCAAACGCTTGATCAGTCGTCACCATTCGCATATTTTACAAGCTAATTGGCCTAATGTATGCAGTTGTAAGCACATTAAGCTAATGAATGTACATTGGAGGGTTAAGCTGTCATGATACATTGACCCTTTGTCCTTCTTTGAATTTATTTATTTTAATGGACATATTAGAACATTTTTCTTGTTGTCATTAATAAATGTCAAACAACTCAACATGTGTTTCTTCAGAATTTCTATACACTGTGCACCACTTTATTCATACACATATTTAAACAGTCAAAAATAGTACAGTTATAAGCAATAACTGTATCAAGTCATCTTGCACCAATGGAGCTAAAGTACAACCATTATTCTGTTTAGTGGGGAGTTGTTGATTGGTTGGATTATGTTCTAATGCAATACATCTTTTAATACCGTAGCTGTTAACAGCAGCATAATCCTAACTTTATTACAGATGAGTATGTGTGGTGGAAGTTTAGGCAATGAAACCTTTAGGTTATAAAGAGATTGAGGTTTGTGTCTTAATAGTAAACACCAATAAATACTACAGACACAAATGTGTCACCATTTAACCAGACCAGTTCTTAATTAACCCTAACAAAGCACTTCCACTGAGTAAAAGTTAAATTAAGCTTATACAAAACTGAACGAAAAAAAACTAAAACAATACAATAAAACTAACTTTTATTCTGCAAGGTCGGTCACTATCTTAGCAAAGCTAGTTAGCTATCTAGAATTCAAAGATTCAGTACTACACACAAATAAACACAAGCAGACATTCATCAAATAAAAGCAACCAGACAACTTTTGACATGTTTGTTCTACATGAAAAGAGGTGAACATTTCATTATCAACCAGTTTTCAATTATTGCTACATTATCATAACAGCAGAAGAAACTGCTTTTATGGCCCAAATTGTTCCCGATAGGACAAAAGGGCTCTTAAGTTAATCAGGTGTTAGTGCTACAAGAAGCTCGACTAGTAAAAATGTTGAATGATAAAACAGTTGTACAAACAAAGATAGGTGGGTAGTGCAAATTCATAACCTATGGTGTCTATGGAGTCTATCATAAAGAATGTCTGTTTTGAGTACTTTAGATGTTTCCCCTTTTATTGGCTACGCCATCATACGCTGTAACCTAGACCTGTCCATTGACTTCAGAGAGTTAACTGATAGATAGTTAATGGCTGGACATTTGCATTAGTATTAGTACTGTTGAAAGTATCTCAGTGCAAACCTTTCAAATGTACGGTGACATCTTTAAACAAAACATGAACAGCAGAAAATGCAGAAACAAAAAGAAAATGCGCTGCATTTCAGGAAATATGGGGCATTTTCTTTTTGTTTTAGCCTTTTCTTTTCCTTGTGGTTTTCAATTTCTTGTGCATTTTCCTTTTGTTTCTGCTTTTTTATATTCGTGCTTTGTCTCTAGGGGCCACTGTAGAAATGTGATCAGCAGGAGGTCCACCGTGTGTGTGTGTGTGTGTGTGTGTGTGTGTGTGTGTCCGAAAGGGCAGGTGATAAGAACGCCACTGGAGATGGTGAGAGGGTTGTAACTGAGAGGCACTAAAAGCTCTGAAGTCCTTTGTGTACACGTGTGTGTATGTGGGAGAGTATTTGTAAGAGAGAGTGAGAGAGAGAGAGAGAGAGAGAGAGAGGTGGTGTGTGCAGGTTTTGGAGTCTGTACAGGCTTGGCGTCATGGGTCTGAAGGATCACACAAAGACACTACTGTGAGGACAGGTGACTCTTCTGATGGTGTAAACCTTTCCTATATTCATCCTCCATAGATTTCCACTGGCTGTGTAGTAGTTTGGCAATGCAGAATAACGTCTAGACTCTAGAGCAATGTTTTACAGGTGTTAATAGTATGTCATGATATAATATTGAAGCCTGGCCCTGTGCATGACTGAACTGACGTACTGTCTTCAAAGTACATTTTGAGACGGCCAACAGAACAGAGCTTTTTTGTCAGTCAGAAACAAATTCTTTGTTAATAACCTTCCCAACAGACATATCAAACTACTTTCAGTCTGGTCTTCCTCCACTTACATACACCTCAAACCCTTACAAACTCTACCTATCTTACTCCTATACTGTGCATATACACTCACTGGCCAGTTTATTAGGTTCACTTGTACAATCTAATTCAAATCAAGGCAGCAGCTCTGTCATCAATTTTACTTTTACAAATGTTAATCCCTGAGTTTTTAATGAAACAATGAAAAAGGTGATTATTCTATTCTGTTTATTATTAGGGTCATTGTGGGTGGTGGAGTCAATCTGGAGTGCAGTATATCGAGTGTATTTAATGTTTTGACCCTCACATTTATAAATTAGCGTGGCCAAAAAATTTGTGTTGTTTTTCATTTCTCCTTTGATACTAAATGAGGTATTTAAAGTCTCTGGACACAAACCAGATATGTTGCAGATGGAGAAACTACACTGATGAGGTGAACTCATACAATCTGTTTCCATCAGCCTTCATCACATCATAACTTATTCATCTAAACAAGCCAACGTTGTTACTCATTTTTCATCTATTATTACTATTCTGCACATATGTCTGTTTGTTTTCCTTTTTTAAAATTTAGCACCACTGTAAATGTGCCGATTCCAAGCGTTCCATTTGCACATCTGTGCATCTATCGCTTACCATCTCTCTTATGTTTCTCCTGTATTTGCCTTTGTGCCATCATCCTCTCTTCTTAATCCCACAACAGCTGAGTCCCACTTCATCCCTACTCAAGTCTATCTGCCAAATCGTTCCATCTTTCCTTGACTCATTGTCTCATTTCTCTGCTTTCCCATCTCATCTAGCCTGTCCGTTTTGTCAGGTTCTGTTTTTTCATTCCTTCCCTTTCTGTAAATCCCACGTGTTCTCCTCTTTATCGTACCTCTCGCTTTTTGCTCTTTTCTTTTTTTGTGTATTGGACTCTGAGCCTGCTAAAACCAAGGGCCATGGTGGCTTAACTTTAATTGACGTATCGGAAAGAGAAAAAGAGGAGGGGAGAGAGAGACGGCTCTGGCCTGACAAGGTTAATTCTGTTTTTCCCGGTGGCAATTAAACTCGTGACATCCCTCCTGAAAGAAAGAGACACAGAAAGTGAGAATGTGAGAGAGGAGACATTAATTACATGAAATATGTTTAAAGGCAGACAGAAGTACACTATGACAGGGGCTGAGGGGGTGAAGGCAAATTAGATAAATCAGCTGTGTCTGGATGCTGTGCAATAATGAAGTATTTGAATTCCATTATGGTTTATTGATAATGAGTTTCTTCAAGAGACGTCTGCATCATTTGCTCTCTTAGCATATTGTAATTGGGGATCGAGCTTGGTAAAGTCTACAGTTAATAATAACTAGAAATGCAGGTGTTCATAAAAGCTAATGGATCTAGAAAGAAACAACTTGCATGCACATATAGGCCATGTGTCCAAACCCTGTCATACGACCAAAGTCACCGTTTGTAGGAAGAGTGCCCACACATACAAAGGCCGGCGTTTGTTAAAACATGGCACCCATGTTTACATTAGGTGCTAAAATAGCAGCTGCTGTCTCATACAATGGCACCAAAGTTTAAGCAGCAAGTGTACAACTCATTTTCTACCTAATCATTCAAAAATGCTGGACAACAACAATGAGCAAGCAGTTTGGTTGGAATTAGACATTTAAATAAATAAATATGGTTAGACTTAGTAAGAACTTCACGTGACTGATTTACAGCCCTTCGGTTTAGTATATATAGATATATGTTACATTGAGACTACAATTGAGCATAATACACACAATCACAAGATTAGCTTTAGTGGGCCTTGTATTTGGCTGTGTGAGGAACTCCTTTATTTACCCAGTTTTCATCACTCCCTGGCATTCATTTTGGCATTCCCTAGTTTCCAGACACAACACATAATAGCACTGCAAATCGTGTTGTTCTGTGGCCCAAAACAAAACAGAGCACCACCCATGAACAACAATCCGCTGGTGGGAGAGCGTTTGAGGGGGTTGCAGGAGGCAGGATGGCATGGATGTAAGAGAGACAGGAATAGGGAGAGAGAGACTGAGATGTAGTATTGTCGGTGGAGATAAGGAATGATTAAAGACCTAGCGGGAGAACCAGACATGCTGAGTTGATCCAGCTAACTGTTCACTCATCAGTCTCCTAATGGCCTTTGGGAAGGGGGAGGGGGTCATTGTTTCAGTATGGGTTTCCAGATGCTACAATATGGTCTGCCTTTGTCTCTCTCGCCCTTTCCTCTGCCCACTTTTCTTTTAAAATTGTCTTTTTATCATTTAATGTCAGGTTTCTATTTAACTCTATTTATCACTACACCTTTAGTAGCTGAACACCTGGACTGTATGATTTCTGGACACTGCACTCAAGCTTGTTAGCATAACATTTATGGCCTTACTGATTAATACTAAAAAGAGCCTTGATGCTGAACAAAGTCACACATAAGTAATGCACGTTTGTTAGAACTATTACCGAATGACTGCTGGCAGTTATGAACCACTGAACGGACTTGTGCTCTTCTGAGTTTGATCTGACTCAACTCTGATTCAGAAATTGCTGGGCTCTTTGATAGAGGAGTCTGACCTGTATAGCTCCAATCAAAATGCTATTTGTAACATGTAACCTGTGCAGATGTACTGAGAATTACATTAGCAAATGAGCTGCCCATGTCATGACAAAGGGCATGTAATATTAAGGTACATTAAATTACATTTGCGACCCAAGCTACAATCTTTCACTAAGCTTGTATAAGCATATACAATATAGAAATATATAGTCTTTATCTTCAGTTATCATATACTTCATTGTTTTTTTTATTCCAGTGAGTTATGTTTCATTTAAATGATCATTGTAATTTTTCTTGTGACCATTAAAATAATTTTGTAGACTTTTGGTACTGGTTGTATACTTCTTTACAAACTTTCCAGAATATAAAACATGCTGGATGTAGAGGGAAAGATGTGTTTGTTTTCTTATAATCCACATATTGGACAATACCAAAAGATATGGGAATAAACCCCCTATCGTTGCAACAGCAGCAAAGCATTGTTGCGGTTCTGTCACCGAGCCTTGGCTGGGCACCGTAGATTCTTCTTCTGTGAAAAGATGAGGGTGTAGTGGTCAGGGTAGCGAAACATGAGAAAAGGAAATATAATAAAGAATTATGGAAGGAGGAGCTGGAGATAAATGGGCTCAGACGCTGGAGTATGATAAGCAAAGAGAGAAAATACAGGAAGTGAAAGAAAGGCAAACAAACACTCCTTCAAACACAGCTGCAACCCTGGCAATACCTCTAACCATTGTTCCTCCCAGCCAGAACTAAATTACCATATTAGGCAAACTGCTGATGATTGAATAGGTAGGGTTTGTAAAGAAGCCAGCTGTTTTTTTTCAGACTTTCAAACAGTCCTTAGTTTGGATTTTTGCCCTTTTTTCCCAGCATCCACACAACTTACCTAACCTGATTAAATGGTTAGAATTGTTAGTTTTACTTTATTTAACACTTGGTCTACCTTGCCCCTAGTTCTCTACGTCAGCTTTGTGGGTCTGCGCCCCTAATCTCACAACAACAGTGACTCATAAGAACCTCTTGTAAGATCAAGGCTCTTGTAAGATCAACAGTTAGAATAATTTTTAACACATCATTGTCAGCATATAGCAACACAGGATAGGACACAGTTCAGACTTTGATTGAAATGCAGAATTTTTTATGAATATACTCTCTCAGCATGTGTGGATATTCTAATCTTTGGTGAAGTTCTGATACACTTGGTCCCAGCATAAGGACACTTCAGCATGATCACTACTGGATACAGAGATCAAATCAGTCAAGTTTAAGTGTGGAAATGCCACCAGGCCACTAGCAGCAGCTTTTCTCATTTGGAATTTCCCCAAAATGTTGTGATTAAAATTTCATTATCCCTTTTCTCCACGGCCAACCTACCAATTTTGGATTTTGGTCCTCAATCAAGAAAGCTATTGTTGTGTTCCCACCTGACTGCTAGAGATAGTGCAGTGAGGACCAACTTGAGACACTCTAAGCTCTCCCTAGACATTGATGTTGAATGAGTTTTCTCCATTGTTGCCGGCTTGTTGGATTAAATAAAGCTCAGTGCATTGTTAAAGCTGTAATTGCCCAATCAAAATGGGCTGCAATATGATTTCAAAGACGAATAACTTACCCAAACAAGACAGTCTGCATGTTTGGTAGTCTGAGTGTCCCTAAAGATGGATTGAAAAAGAACAGTAGCAAGAAAGAGACATGCAGTTACAGGAAAAACGATCAAAAAATGGAGAAATATATTTCTTATGCACACTTCTTTTATGTCTAAAAGTAAATCAATGAATCAACTTGTGGATGAGTATTTTGTGCTTTTGTATTCTCTTCATATGTGAACTTAACATTACGCCATTGGTCAAGAAATACTGTAAGTGTATGTGTTCCTAGAGAAGGAGAAGCAATGAAAAGCAGCGGTGTGTGTAGGTGCACTGTTTTTTTATTCCAATACTTTGAGGCTGAATGGAATGTGTAGAACATGGTAAATGTCCTGAATGCGGGCAAGTAAACGTGTCCAGTAGTCAGACATAGATATTAATCTGTGCCTTTGTTGTAACAAAAAGTGGAAGTTAGGGTGTTGATATGTTTAAATATTAGACCAATGGGTTAAAAGCTTAACACCAGGAGGTAAGAACTTAGTCAAAGAGGTAAGAAAATTTCTTTTTGAGACTAGAGTACTGAAAATCTTTCTACAGGCCACAGACAGAAAATCTTTTTACTGTATGGATTACATTATTTTCTTGATACATAATGATTATTAGGCTGATATTAGTCCATAATTATTCAGTAATAGATTTCAATGATTTGACAGTTTACTATAACACCTGGACATATTTCATCTAATAGGAGTCAGAAAATCACCAAATTTCAATCTAGATTAATTCACTTTCTGATTAACTAAAATCAATAATTGATTATTGTATGAATTCAATGGGAAACAGTTCACTTCCAACGCAGTTTCTAACCTGTAGCACTTTATTCCCAAAGCTCTTTAACTAATGGTGCAATTCACATTATTATATCAGTTATTTTACAGAAATGCTGGTTTCACATCCACAGTAATATAGCAAAAAATAAGCCAGTGTGCCACGCTACCATGACAACCATCTAACTATGGTTCATGGGTGTAGCTACTGAATTTGTGTGAGAGAGCTAGACAAAAAAAATCCTATTTATCTTCCGATTTTTGTTAGTCTTGAGCATGTGCACACACACACACACACACACACACACACATACTGTATGTGTCTGTATGTGGTGCTTGATGCTGTTAATTAGCAACAGCATCAAGCACCAGACTTCTTAAAACCTGGAAAAAAACTCTCTTTATCTGCCTTATCTGTCTGCATTAAGTGCTTTGACTTCAACTGGTACTGACACATACTAAGCAATCAAGCAAGATTAACACGCGACTGTGGAAAAATAATGAGAAACAGGAATACAAATACAGAAAATTAATTCAAAGCTAAATGGGAGGATTTAGTGTTACTAATGTGTAAAGTTTGAGGAATTGCACAAAACACATTTAAAAAACATGGTATTGTCGATAAAATGGGTCAGGGTACAACATTAATAAATACCAAAAAATAATAATTGATATAATAATGATGAACAGAAGTATTTTTTCAGTGCAGTAGCAGCAGATATATCTACTCTGTAGCAGTAGGTTAAGCAAATATAGTGAATAATGCCTGCATATATATTCGTCACAAATCGTCCTCTCCTCACCTACTCCAGAAATGGACTCTTATTAGAATGAACCACAAAGAGTAATTAGAGAATTATGAAGGGCTGAGGTGACGGTGACCTCATTACAGTGAGGAAGATCAAACTAACGACCCATGACTGATGAAGGCCTCCGTGTCCACCCGCCGTGAGATTCAGGGCTGACTCTGGCTTTGCAAAACCATACAGAAAAATCAAGGCGCACTAGTAAAAAAAAAAACACAACCACAGCCAGCTGCCTACAGATGACATTATCCATGCTTTATAAATAAACACTGCCCATTTAAGGTTGTAGCATGGTAAAGGCCTGTCACATCCTGTGAGCAGCACATCAACCAGCACAGATGCATTTATGTCTGCACTTTGCCTGTTTTAGATTCATTATAAAAACACATCCAGGAACAGAAAATGAAGCTCAAGTACATCATTGATATGGTCAGGTATTTTTAACATGGCTGATATTAGAACCATGGAATGAGAGAAACCCACTTCTCTCATTATAAGGAAAAAAGTCTGTGCTTGGCCAATATACACACAAAGTCCTGGGAGCAGCATAGGTTGGTTCACTTGGTTCTGTAGAAAAAGGCTGCTACCACTTCTAAAGTGTATTTAAAACCATCTGCAAACAAAAAAAAATCAAAATCACACCTGTCGATTAAGAGGTTATTACAAATGGAAGATAGAAAAGAAGAAGAAAAGGAAGAAGAGCTAGACTAAGTGAAAAGATAAAATAAGTACAGTAAATTGAAAAAAGTAATTCTAAGGTAAAGCAAAATGTATTTTTGTAGGAAAAATACTGTAATTGTAGCCTGATCATATATCAATATCAGTTAAATATAGACCAGCAACACCCTTTTGTTCTCCAAAATCTACAACCCCTATAGTTAAAAGGTAGGGATAACAAATATAAAAGATTTACAAAACAAAAAACTGAAATTAAATTGATGGAGAACAAAGATTACTATTGTGTATCCCCTCTTCTTTTAACAACAGTCTTTAAAACATCTGGGAACTGAGGTGACTGGTGGCGGTTGAGTTTTGGGTGATGGATATTGTCCCATAATTGTTTTTATGTGAATTTGATATGTCTCAACTTTGTTTAGAATCTGGATTTGCATCCTGTTTTCTTTACCCACAGAAGTATCTGATTAGTACAACAAACTACAACATTGCGACTGCAGCGTTATTCAAGGTTTAATCGTTGGGTTTAGGAACTTACAGGTCAGTGAAATATTGTGTGCTGGGTTAATAAGGGTTACGGTTACTTCATTTTAAACAAAAACATACTTATACTCTAACTAAAACCCCAAAGTGTTCACCCTCTCCTTCCATCCCGACTACTTTATTGTGACTCACTTTTATATTAATAAAGGTAGTGCTTCAGCATAATACAAGTTGCTGTTTAGTTGAATAGGTAGGTAATATCCAGGAAACAGGTTTGACATTTTACAAACCTGTTTCCTCTGCCTCCGGTAAGTTGTTGACATCCAACTACATCCTTCTACCTTTTACATGATGTCATATGCAAGTCGCATTGTCCCTATGTCTCCCTGTGTGGTTCATATGCCTGTAGACTTGACATGTGCCACCATTTTACACCGTGATGATGAACGTGGTCTGATTAGAAAACCTTGTTGCCTCAGAGAGGTTTCCAGATTTACTGACTAAATATCCATCCCCAGATCTGTAAAGCAATTTTTGCTCAGTCATCACTGAAGTAAGAAAATCACAAAGAACTGAGAGTAACAGGGGTAAAACTGCTACAACGATACGCTGTAATCTCTTCTAACACACTCATACTCATATTTCCAGTTGAGCGGCCTCTTTAAGGCTACACATTATTTATTACATCATGCCTATAAAATTTTATTGGGAATAGAGAGAGGACAGATAAGCGAGAGCTGCAGAAGTAAATAATAAATAATATATAACATAATAATAATATAAAAATAATAAAAGGAGTCTGCAAATCACTAATGTCAAGGAACAGAACACGAAAAACAACACACTTCACCATTTTCAAAGGCAGATTATGACAAGGAGATGAAAACAGAAAAGGGTACCAGGTGGGATATATTCCACAGCAGAGACTTACGAGCACAAAGACTTGCTCGTGCTGAAAAGAGAGAAGGAAAACAGGCGATCTGTCAAAGTACGCAAAAGAAGCGGAGGGCCTGCGATCCGAGGGGGAGAAATGAAACTATAGAGCCCAAAGAAACACACTGTTGAGTACAAGTGATTTCTGGGACTATGGACATGATTATGTGGAGCACACTCTGAGCCTGGCTGCCAAAAACAGCAGCCTGGATTGAAAATGTATTGAAGTCAAAGTGTTCCTGCACTTACTACTTAATAAGCCAATATCCACTTCTTTGAGGCATGGCTGCTAAACCAAGGGAAAACAAGACGAATACTAAGCACGAGAGCACCTTTGTGGTGTTGGTCATGTGATTGGTTTGTATTTTCATTCCAGTGAAATTTTACCAATGTTTTCTCTACAAATATGATCGTAGTATTTCAGTACTGTAGAAAAGCTGCTCCTGTATTGATATGTAAGGAACATTTATTAATAATGGGGGGGCTGAGAATCGAAGTGCTGACCCTTGGGTTGGAAGACGACCACTCTAACCACTCAGGTACCATGCTGCCCCAAAGGTTTTGTTTTAGGCATTTGCTCAAACAAGCTAGGTTTCAGTATATAAATATGATATTATATACTGTGCATTTAAGATCTCAACAAGAATGTAAAAAAAACAAGCATACAGTATTTCACATGCTCAGCTGTGGTTTCATGGTTTTGATGTATATAGTTATTTTCTACCTTATTAGTACCGGCGGTGTTCACAGTCACACATGGTTGATGCTGAAGCTGCCATGCAAGGCACTAACGTGACCTTGGGGTTCAGTATCTTGCCCGAGGATTGTTGGATGACTACTCTACTTCCTGAACCATGTCCTACCATGCAAATGACATAGATGTGATATTTATGATAATTGTAGTTGAGAGTTGTATCAGTAGGATCAGGAAACATAAGTTGGCCTTTAGTTAAATTCCTTAAAAACAGCTGTCCACGGGTTGTTTGCTGCCCCCTGAATTGTGTGGCCAGTAGTAAATAAAATGTGTGTTACCACGATTACAGTACTGTCGCCAAACTAACCAGACCTGAAATCTGAAAACTTCAATGGAATGTTAGAACAGGCAGTTTGAATCATAATTGTCCAAACTGTGTTTTGTCTCCAGTGGTTTGGTTTAAACCCATCCCTAACCCAACTGTGTAGATCAGTTGGGCCAGGATATTCAAACCACTAAACCAGAATTACCCTTTAATTTCTGAATCTTTAAAAATTTGAAAAAGCGGAATCTGTGGTGTGGCTAAAGAGGTAGCTCTGTGCAGCAGAGGGACATGAATGCACAAAGACACACAAGCGTTTTTCTAGTAAAACCACAGCTCAAAGTATAACCCATTCAGCCAACTCCTGAAGTGACAGCGGTGAGGTGAGTTGTGACTGTAAACCCTGGTCTCATGGCAGAGACAGCATGTGGCGGACTGAAGTATGATGATGGATGTCTGGCCCACATGAATGGAACTACCCAGGCGGGTTTACTCCGTAGGTGTTTAATTAGCTGTTTGCATTGTTTTACAGACTGGCCAAAATTACAGCCTGGAGGCTTTGATGACACCACTGCCACAAATATAGCTCCCTCATCACATCTTTTTACACTCATTTCATATATTTTTTTCTCAGTAAATATGCTCTCTCCCTCCACAGCTCCATCCTCCCACCAGTTTTCAATTTGATAACATTTAGTGGGTACAGTGTTTATGTGTTGATTATGATACTGCGGGAAGGTTGTAGGTAGTCATTTTTCTTTTCACAGATAATTCTCTCTTTCTGTCCCTTTTTTCTTTTCTCTTGCTTCTGTTTTTTTACTTGCAATCAATTTTTCTTATAGAAATAAGTGTTAAGCACAGAAGAGAACAGCACTATCCTGAAGGCACTGATGGCCACACATAATGAGAAAACTGCAAATGAAACAGAGCCTCATAAAAAAAAAGATAAATATAACCAGCACTTTTTTGCTATCAGTAAACACAATTATGTAATCAGATGAATACATTTATATTTATACTTGTTGGAATGGGAGAAGACACACTGCCTTTTTAATAAAGATAAGTTAAGAATTAAATAAGTGTAAATATGATATTTTGGAATGAAAAAGGGGGCATGTCTATATGTATTATGTTAGGGTTTTTACATTTTTGTAAATCAGCAATAACGTTTGAATTATTTAGTTCTGCCCCCCAAAGAAACTATAATTCTAAACATCTTTGTGCTACAGTCCTTTTTTCGTGTGGCCTTAAATTTTTTCCTCATCAGTGCACTTTGGAAGTCAGTACAAAAGGGTTGCGTCCCCTCTGGGGGCAGCAGACGCATATCCCACCCAGCTGCAATAACTTAAATGAGCAAGTTTGCACAACCTTCTGCAAGAAGCATGCCACAGGCCTACGTAGGCAGTTTTGGACAAAACATTAGCTTGCAAATTATTACCTTTAAGTTGTTCATTTGAATTGTTCTGTCTTCGGAAAGCCAAAAAAGATTTTAAGATGTTTTTAGTATGTTGGGCATCAAGCTTTTTTGTACCTGCCGGCAAACAGACATTTGGCAACTTAAGAGACAGAAATGTTGTTAAGGACATATTAAGAACAACAAGCTCATGATTACTGATCCGTAGTACAGTATGTTTCTGCTGCTTTTAAGTAGCCAAAATAAATATTATAGTCTCACATAAAACAGCTGTGACTGCACTGCACTGATTTTGCACATGCATATTTAATAAGCAAATGAGAATGATGGTGTTTAAAGTAAAGTAAAGTTTGAGAGGTAAAGAATGTGTGATGCTCTGATACAATGATTAAAGGCGAGTGTGGATCCAGTAACCTCATAGAACCAGCAAAGTCTCCTGAGGCAGGTATTCCATATGATTTGTGACACAGGAATTTAATATAGGATGGCATGACAGGGCACAGAGAACATTTGTGTGTGGGCCACTTGCATATGCATCAGTGTGTACTGTTGACTCACATGCTCTGTCTTAATATTAATTATTTCTGTGCAGTGGGAACTAAGGGGTTTGACTCACCTCTGTAATGAAAAACGAGCTATAGATGCTGACATGAAAGCAGCTGGACAGCCATTCTGTGCCAGACACATGGAGGGAGATTAGTTTTTATTCCACACAGTTAACAAGATAAGTTTAAAGAAGTGAAAAATATTTTATTGTGTAAAGTGCACAATGACATAATTACAAGTTGTAAACATAGTGTCGTCTCTCTCCCCTAGTTGTGCTCTCTCCCTCACTCTCTCGGTTTCTCTCTCTCTCTCTCTTTGTATCTGTCATCAGGTGTCCTCGACCATGGAGCGGTGGTTGCTGGTCCTACCAACCTGCCGGTCCTTCGTCTGCTGCTCCTTGTTGTTGTAGTGATCTGTGTTACCTGCTGTTCTTTTCTCTCTCCTCTGTCCACTAACCC
>JAUMHJ010000013.1:15324869-15338403 GCA_032361105.1 Microctenopoma lineatum | reverse complement strand
GCCGCCCACCCTGAGCCTGGTTCTGCTGGAGGTTTCTTCCTCTTAAAGGGAGTTTTTCCTCTCCACTGTTGCTCAAGAGGGACTGTTGGGTTTTCTCTGTATATATTGATATATTGTGTAAGGTCTTAAACCTTACACTGTAAAGTGCCATAAGATAACTTTTGTTGTGATTTGGGGCTATATAAAAAAAGTTTAATTGAATTGACTTAATACTAACTACTAGTTACACAGTAGTACAGATGACACATAAGTATGTCATGTATGTATAGCTGTGTCGTCATCATTCACGGCACCTTCTTTTTTTAAATGTATTTTTATTACTTTACTTTACTTTGGTTGACGCTTCTATCCAAAGCGACTTACAAGGAGCTAGCGCTGGGTGTCTGGCTCAGAGACACACCTCTAGAAGTCAGACGGGGTTCGAACCCATAATCTTCTGCATCCCAGTCAGATGCCTAACCCATTGAGCTACCAGGCCACCATTAATTAATTAATTTCAGTTACAGACAGGACCTGTGGATATAAAAGAAGAGGGGGAGAGGGAGAAAAAGAGAGAAAAGAAAAGAAAACAAACACAAAACAGCAAAAAACATAGAAACGACCAATATCTGTATTAATCCAGTGATTAATAAATATTTATTATTGAACAGCACAGTACTAATACACGATAAGTTTAGAGGCAGCAGCTGATCAGGAGTGTGTGTGATTACCTGATTATACCTCTGTGTGTTCACCTGAGTGCACACCTGTGTGTGTGTGAGTGCGCTTGTATTTATTTGGTTCCTCCATGTAAATGTCTAATAGTGTAGTAATGTGTGTGGAACTGAAGCCCCGCTCTGCAGGAACTGAAGCAGAGATGGAGGAGACATCCAACGAGTGCCAGGGAGACCCACATAGGGAAATCTACAGCCCCCACCCAGAACAGAGCGAGGGAGACCCCCGGAGGGAGGTCAACCGGCAGCCACTGCGCTGAAGCCCCAGGAGGCCATGGCGGCAAGCCCTCAGGCCCCCCCGGTAGTCGACCTCACCAGGGTGAACCTGGTCCTGGACTCAGGGATCCGAGGGTCACCCCCCCCTACCCCCTGCCCCTGGGGCCAAGCAGAGCCAGGAGGGCCAGGCCCTTAATATGCGACCAATTTAGACCCTAAATATTAGTTAGGAGGAGGTTCTGGTGAATGGAGGGATGGGTCAACTTTCACTTTAGTCACTGCGCTAAAGTTTAGTCTGAAAATCTTTAACTTTACATGAAGGTTCCTGAACTACTTAGTTATGTTACAGAGGTAGTTTTTTATAGTTAACATTATTACTAAACATAACCCAAGACAAATATCCTAACGCCAAAACCAAACCAATGTGTTTTGTTTGGACAGTTTAAGTCCACAATATTTGATTATTAAAGACAATATTGTATGTGTTACAGCACCAACTCCAATTTTGGTGCATGGAGCCAAAATATATTAACAGTTGTATAAAATTATTTTATGAGACTGGCTTAAATACTGTAAATGTTTGAATAGATTACATTACAGGAGGTTAAATTGTGGTCTGCACAAATCCTATGTCAGCCTTTGTTGTTGTAAGCTGCATCTATAGTTACTGTGTCCACATTCAATATCTAAGCAATTGTGTTTTTGTCAAGAGACATTAATAATGTTAAAGAAAGCAAATAAAACAAAAACAAGAAAGAAAAGTATCCGTCTATGAAATCAGTTGGCCTTGTCAATTGATTTGACAAATGATAACTCAAAATAACTACACATTTAGATGACGTTGTCGTAAAGGGATGCGAATCAGTAGTCAAACTAAATAGCTGGAATGTTATATAGCAATTCCCCAATCAAGCATATTGAAATATGAACATTAAAGTAAATTCACTCAGTGGTGCTTTAAACATAAGATGGATTGCAGAGACACTCTAACTTGTATCCTTCACATGTCAATATTTTACATTACATGACAGAAGGTTGGCTGTTGGATCTCTTATGATTTGGGACTGCGAGAGGCTACAGTGATCCAAGGGATAAGAGGCAGTGATCTTCACTCAATCCCAGGCAGATAATGATGTGTCGTGGGGATTTCTAACAAAAGGGATCCAGAGTTTCAACAAAAATGAATGTGAACTAACATAAAGGTCATTCCTGATGGCTGATTACTGGTCTTTGTAGACAGAGAAGGGTTGGTTGGAAAAGGGATGTTAAAAGAGACAAATATGGAAATGGTAACAAATAAAATAAGTAAGTAGGTCACAAGAAAACTTTTGGATGCCACATTGTTCAGTGATGTATTTCCCAGTTACAAGAGGACAAGATGGAACGAGAGGAACCAGTGTGGGCATGCTGAATTACAACGAATGACGAAATGATGAGTGAGGTTGCTAAAGCAATTCACAGAGACACTCCTAGTAAAACTGTGAACTGAAACATTTTAGACGCAGACAAAAAGCATGTCTGCGTCTATCATTTCTACACCACATCCACCACTACCACTAAGATATCATATTTTAATAGATTTTTCTGACTCTGCAAACTGACCCAGAAGATTTAGAATCAAGTCTTCATCTCTGTTCATTTCGGAGTTATGCCTAAAACAAAACAGCAATTATCATTTAATAATGGAAATCCCTGATCCGGATCACTTCTAAATTCCAAAACAATCATTCCTTGGCCCAAGGCGTTTCTGTCCACTAAATTTAATAAAGACTCGCTGTAAGTCTTTGAGATATCTTTAGACAGTAAATCCAACTAATGAATTTCCTTTGCAAATGTAATAAATCCCAGATACTGCAATGGCATTTCATGAAATAGGAAAAAAAGGCTTTTTAAGGGTGAACATAAAAAATGTCTACCAGTACAGAATTTGCTTTCACAGCTGTACCGTTTCAAAGCCAGATCACCGCCATCCGTTGTGCTTAGGTTAGCCAAATCCATGGAAATATGAATTCCTCTGGAATACCTGACATTGCTCCATTACTTTTATAAATGTATCTTTTTTTACTCACTTTTTACACACAGCTTTGAACAACATACAGCATTAGCACCACAGACAGAAAGGCATACCTCTGTCTCAAACATAATAAACATGGGGAAGAACAATAGATGTCACTACATTTAACTACATATTGCCTGCGGCATTCTCTAAAAAAGGTTTATAAAGATGATAACTTGTGGATAATGCTACAGTAATGTCTTTAAAAGCAACAACCTTTATCCTTAATTCAGAGGCAATATGTATTATTGTGCATTTGTGCTTGAACATCTCAGCATCTCCAACTACATGACCAACAACACTCCATTCTATTACCCTGGCCTGCTGATCCCTGCTGGCTCAATTATTTCCCTCCAACACTGTGTTTGATGAATAACTTGCCAGGAGGGTTTTGTTTTTTATTGTTTTGGAAATAGCACCAGAGAACTCCCACATTGAATGAATAAATAAGATCACAGAGACTGATGATTTTTTTTTTTTACCCTAACCTTGCAGGTTAAGCTTTACAATTAGTTCGAGATAAGGGTAACTTAGCTGATTGTTTAATAAGTGTAACCATCACTCTCACAGTTTTTGTTATATATGTATATATATATATATATCCCAAAAGGTAATTATTGGATTATTAATGGAAGAGATATTAATTATTCTTTTTCTATAACATTACAGTTTTTTACCTTGGCCTAGATCAGGGGTCGGCAACCCTTAGCATTAACAGAGCCATTTTGCGTCACCAAATAAAAGACATCTGGAGTTGCAAAACCAGTTCACATAACAATGGAGTTCACATATCTGTACATTAGTGTTATATGTGTAATTTAAATTACATAAAGCTGAATTAATGCTTTGTCATTAATCAAAGCAAATTAATCTGTTTTTTGGTGTCTGCAAAATCTAGTACATTTGTTGAATTGTATTTCAGGATGTCACATTAAGAAAACCCCAAAAAACTCATCATTCTGTAACACCAGGTCAGCAACATGTCCAATATGAAAAGCCTCTATGATATCAATTTAATAAGTAAAACATACAGAATCCAGTTTGTAGTGTTGAGTGCCCACATCTTCACTGATCTCATCTAATGGCAGCCTACATCAAATCTACCATACAGAATACAAAGGTTTACAATAAACTGGAAACTGTAATTTGTGATTTACAAATGGTGTACAAATATACAAATACAGATATACACAATACACCCCCCACAAGTGCAGATGGAACGCAATCATGTAGCCAAACACATATCTTCAAACATGATTTCATCTTCTCCACTTCCATCTCCACAACAACCATCTACCTTCACCATTAGTACACTAGTCAACCTAATCCCTCTACAACAACAAGCCCAATCAGGATCTGGTTTATTCAGCAAAGATCTCATTAGCTTTAGTCTTGTTTAAGTGGGCTTTAAACCAAGCACCATTCTAGTACTTCCAACTGTTTCCAGCCACAAGGGAGGTGGCCGATGTTTGGCGACTTTGGCTCTGGTGTGCATGCTCATGGTCTGTCAGAGGTTCCTGGGTTCTGTTTAGAGTGTGAAATTATCTGAGGCGCCTTCTGGCAAATGCCTCTGGCTCTTTAGCCATGTTGCTCTGTTTGTGTGTGACTATTTGTGTGTGTCTGTTTGTGTGCAAACATACATGTGTGTTTGATATTTTTTTTCCAATCTTCACCCAGGGACTGGCTGTCCAGGAGTCATTATCTGAATACTTTCACAGACAGGAACAAAGGCACTTCCATTCATATGATTAGCACTTTAAAAGTAAATACGCACACACACACACACACACGCCGACTCTCTATTCATTCAGCATTCAACACGTCTGGCAAATAAACTGACAGACCAGACACTTGACCTTTTACACCAGACAGAACTGACCCCGAAGGATCCATCTTAGCCGATGCTCCCTTGCGTGCAGTGTGTATGTGTTTGTGCCTTTGTGTCACTGGAAGTGTGTTTCTGCCAAATGTGCTTATGTAGAGTGTGAGAAGAAAAATTAAAACAAACCCTCTCATCTTCATCCTCACATGGCCTCATCATTAGGAGAGAGAAAGATAAAAAGGTCTTAGTTGTACATGCCTCTGACACAGTACCAGCTTCCTGCCACGCTCGATGCTCCAATCAGTCCAAGACCCATCAATGGAAACTGTTTTGTTTTCGCCTTTAGTTAGCTCTTCCCTTGAGCGCCTTCTTTTATGCAACGTGCATTCAGAAGGGTAAGTAAAACAACAAATTGAATGGCATAGGGGGAAACGGCAGCCCCATCTTTCCTTAACCACCAAACCCCTGAAAGCTATCGCACTTGCATAAAAAAAGGGAGGGCTGTAATTGCCAGAATAAGGCTAAACCATGCAATTAGCTTTAGATGACAAGATGGTGGGCAAGCTGAAATTATCCAGTTTCCAGAGCGTCTGCTACAGTGAGAGAGAGAGAGAGAATGTGGCGCGTCTCCCAACCTCCTAACAGAGCAGGAATAAAAGAAGCTGAAGGAAATGGGAAAGCGATAAAGAAGAGGCCTCTGCTAAAAGGCTTCACATACAGCAATTAAAACAAGGTTGATCCAGCAGAATAACCACAATGGAAGTGAATAAGAAGAATATGAAACAATGGAGCACATATCAAACCTCATCTGTCCTGTATCCTGTATCCTCCCCTGACATTTGTGTAACTGTGGCTAACAATATATTTCCCTTTTGCTCCTTCCCTCTTGTGCTTCAAACACTATTCAGTTTTATTTGGACCATTACTGTGTGATGGTGATGGGAATTTACTTGACTTGCCGATGGTCCTTGTCTGCTGAATCTACACTAATTCCGGCACAAAGACCAGATGTTGGTTTATTACTTGATTTTTTTCAGCCAGCAGTTGTGAACCTGTGCTTCAGCTGCCCTGCAATTAAAGCTTAATTTGCAGTTCAGCTGCTCCACAACTGCAGTAACATTAACCCCCTATTTAAAGCAGAAATACCATTTAGCTGTTTTCAAAGATCTGGAAACACAATGTATGTGACTTAGAAGGTCAAAATCAAAGACACAGTATACTGTAGTAAAGTATAGTGTAATGAACAATCAGGCTTTTGTCTTCCTCTCTTACCAATTTTAAGCCCAATTCCACAGGAGATATGTAGGTTGAAATGCTTGATTATGCACTGTTTTCTCTACTCCCCATATTTCTTCCCAGCACTAGTATGCTGGGAAGAAATACGGGGGAAATGGCAGGTGTCTGCAAAAGTAGGCTCCAGCCAAAGATAATAGACTTTAGAATGGTACTGTGCTGTTGCACGCTGTACTAAACCAGAATTCCGTCCAGCTTGGCTGAGTGGTCATGAAATTTGAATTTAATTGAAATGACGTGGCGTTCTTCCAAATTGACAGATTCTTTCCTACTAAATTTCCCTCTTGAAGTTTTCCTGTATTAACAACTGAGGGACACATCATTGCAAAATAGGCTTATTAAAAGGTTTTCTGAACATTTTCCCACAAACATAACTGCTGTCTGTGTTTATTTGACTCAAATGGACAGACGTTTGTATAACACGTTAGTATAACACAGGTCCAATGTCACTTGAGCGTTCTAACACTTGTTCAAGTCCAAACTCCAAACTATGGCTTGATCTACTCTTTTACTTTTCCAGACAAGGTAGGACTGTTTCTAAAATGCAATAAAAACCTACATTTTGGACTTCTTAAATACCTTGAACACAGCTGAAACACACTCAAAAGACAAAGTGCACAGTAAATACGAATAAGTATGTTACTGCTCAGGCCAAAAGCACACAATTAACTCTATTCCACCTTCAGCATGGAGGTGTAACCTCTTCCTTCTTCCCGTATTCCATTTGATTTCTCATTTCTCACGTCTTACAATCGGGTTTAGCTGAAGTGTCTGCAAATTGTACACTTTTCTCTCGAGTGTCTGCTATGGCCTTGAGATCTCTTATTAAAGCTGGTAAGGCTCAGCTCACTTGAATAAGCCCAGTGCGGTGGTCATTACATGGCTCCTTCTCTGAAGCTATTATTGCATTAGCTAAACTGACCATTAAATGAGGACCCAGTTCTTCCCATCTGGACACACACACTTCCAAGTAGCTGACACTAAGCTAGAATTACGATCCTCAGTGCATATGCTCAGTGCATTTTGTCCTTCCTCACTAATCTGACGCTGTGATATTTCACCAATGTTCAACTCAGCTACAATAATATATAGTTTTTAGAAGCCATGAAGAAGTAGAATTACTGAAAAATAATACAGTACATATACATCTATTGGCTTTAGCACCTTATTCTCACTGATTGTATGTTTAATACTAAATATTAACATTAGGAGTCAGTTTGTCTTTCAGTGGCAGCCTGTTATGTTGTCATTGTTATTGTCTTATCACCTTGTTGCTTGAGCCTAGATGATTTGTTTTTCTTTGATTAGTCCGCCACAGCGAGCCAAGATCCAACTTTTTAATTCCGCTTTTAAATCCTAATTTGAAGCACGCTAATGGAGGGACAAGCTGTGGGTGTGTGCAGGCTTTAGCACCAGTGAAATGCAGGATGTCTTCCTTAAAATCTTTGTTGTCAGTGCTTTAATGAATAATGGATGACAGTGAGACAGAGAGAGATGTGATGGGAGTTTATTGAGATCTCTGCACGAGGAGTAAAGAGATACGAATAACCAGACAATAAAGACAGAGAGTTTCATTAAAGTTTCCCCGCTGCTGCAGCTGTTCCACCTGCCAGCAGATATTTTTAGAAATAGCCAGAACCAATGGTGATTTTGCACTGATAATTAGCTTGCCATTAGACGTGAGCAATTACCTCCCTACTCCCAATATCTGATGATGAAGATGAGGCTGCAAATGAGTGGCTACTATTGAAGCAATTTACCACAGATTATAGCTCATGGATGTCCAGGGATGAGACAAATGGGATTCAATTATGTCAGTATTTAAGATCAGTGTACATGTGCAAGTTTGGGGCCTACTTCTCTCTGCTCAGGCTCTGCCCCTTCTCCACAGGGGCAGAGCCTGAACTCTCTGAAACCATATCTGGCGCCCCTCAGCAGGAGATGAGATGGTAGCAATCCCCACTGTCAGACATCTATGCTGGGAGCGACTCTCTACTTGAGGCCTGTATGCTCAGGCTAAGACTACTTGAGTTCTGAATTGCTGTTCTCTCACAGCAAACACCTGAGCAACAGAGGAAAAAAAAGACATACTGTACCACTCCGCAGTTAGCCAAGAAGAAAATGTATTTCAGGCTGAAGGAATGAACGCTGTACTTGTTTAATGGTTTGGTTTGGTTATAAAACAAAATAATTATTTATGTCTAATTATGATTCCATAATTGACAATACATCTGACTGTCTGCAGACATCTAAGCTGTTGTGTAGTGATAAGTAAGGTCTGGTACAAAGCTCTGTGGGGGGGGTTTGCAGGTATGGGTCGGAGCCTTTCCTTGTCTAACACAATCCAGGAGGGAGAGCGCCCAACTATCTGATTATCACATTCATGTTACATACTGCATGCTCATTCTCGCTGGGGAAATACTTTTATGCTGTCATATGTTTGCTAAAAACAGCAGCATGTGCCTGTTTGAAAGAGCCTGTGCCTAAAATGACTAACACTGCCATTTTCACAACAGGTGCATTAATCAGATGTAATCTAATGAAACAACTCAGTTTAGTGGGAACAAAGCCAGCTTGGTTACCTCGACATCACTCACAGTGGTTTTTAATGTTACACACACACACACACACACATTTCGGGATTTTTATTCAAACTGCCAAAAAGTAAAACAAATACATTAACTTTTTTTTGCCTATGTGGGTCCTGGCTTTTATTTTTGGTAAACATAGCAATGCGAGACTTTTTAGTTTGGCTATGACTTTCTATCACTGAAGCACATAAATCAATATTATATAATCATGTGATAGTTGATAAACTCTTGAGCTATTATTGAGATCAATTTACTTCAAACCAAATCTTTTTGCACACAAGTAGTTTGAGATGACTTTTATTTTTTTATCCATCATGGAATACTATTGGAAATAAATGTCTCACCGACTGAAACACCTGTTTGTAAATCAGAGGCAGCTACTATTTTGGCAGCACAATGCAGTCTGTTCAGCATCCTATCATACATGTGCCAGATTGGTTTGAATGCTTTGCCAGATCTGGCATGGCCTCATCCCAGTCCACTACCACACTGGTCACACCAGCCAACTGTGTCTGTCTCCGCAATATATTACTGACTGAAGGGTTGTCTTATCATGTATGTTTTCAGGACTCCCATACACTGTATCTGTACACTGTCTGTGTATGGAAGTGATGACACAGAAGTGTAAAGAAACAAAACCCAGATGTGGCGATAATTACTACGGGTTGGAAGACATGTTACTGAGGCTTCCAAAGAGATTCCCCCTGGAAAAACTGCGGTCGCAATTTTAACTGGTCAACGATGGAAACAAATGGAAGGATCGTAGAATCAGGAATGAAAAGTGTACTCACAGTACTGAAATAGATGATGGAGAAAAGTGATAATGGGAAATCTAGAAAAACTGAAGAAAAGCCATGATAGAAAAAAACATGATGTCTGAGCAACGAGCAACTCCTGAAACCTGTATGAACCAATCCTGTATCACTCGTATGATTACTTGATCTGCTCATCTGACACAGTATCATTGACACAGTAACCACAGAAACAGAACAAATCTAATTTCCAGGTGCACTCACTTTGCTTCTGGAACACTTGCAAAACAAAAGTGGTATTATATGAGGCCCATTGACAGTAGATAAACGCTGGAAGATAAAATTTTATTTGATCTCGGAAACAGCACTTAATAAAACAAACTCAAGTGAACTACTTATTGACTTGTTGAACAGCTTATTAACAATGGACACTGCCTTGTTATATGGTGAACTATCTTAGTCTATCATAGTCAAAATGTTGTTTACGCTCTCAGGAAAGGCTTTAGTGTCCATGCATTGCTAACAGCCCTTAGACTGTATGTTTTAAGGTTAAATGTCCATACCATACCTAAAGAATGCTCTAAGCAATTTGGGAGAGGGGAAGGACATCTGCTACCTAAGCTAAAACCCTTGGTGATCTCTTATGTGTCAGGAGGGTGACGGCTGAGGTGCACAAGAGGATCGCCGTGAATTTAACATCAGGGAAACCAAGCAGCCACTACCCAAGTGTATGTCACAACACAGAAGGCTTCCTTGTCAGGTCAGGACTCTGCAGTCTATTGACACCTACAGGCTAGTGGTCACTCCTTTAGAGATGAAGAGGTGCACATCATGGACAAGGAAGAGCGCTGGTTTGAGAGTGGATTTAAGGAGGCCATTTAATTTACTTCACTTTGCTTGTCAGATGCTTTTATCCAAAATGATTTACATACACCTGGTGGGGGTTAGATTAGGACTAGGACTGGGATTCAAACCTTGTGCATCCCAGTCTGATGTTAATGTTATAAATGTCGTACATATATCTCTTCGATTATCTGATTAGAATACAAGTCAGGAAAGACATGCATATAAATTGAAATTGGTCAGTGGAGCAATACACAAGTGATGAGGCACTACTAATTTCACATTTCATTCAACATAAACTCAGTTTGCACACCTCAATGCAGTGGTGAAAGTGTCTCTCAATGAGGCCATATCTAGACATGTTATTCCAGCTGCAGCTGTTTTGTCTAGGGTAACTATTATGGGATAAACAGCAGAAAAAAGTGCTTTCAAACGAACCTACCAGGACGTACATGCTTACATGTAATTGGTTGTGGGATGACATGAATCATTACATTTCTTCTCACATGGAACAATAAACACAATTGCCAGCCAAATGAATGAGGAGGATGTTTATTTTAATGACTCACAAGAGACATTACTCATGAACATATATTTGGGACATGCTACTTACGTTCATAATCAACATATCACGTTAAAAGTAAACACAATCATTTTCCCAGCCAAGTTTCAGTGTCTTAATGGTTTTGCAGCTGCTTCTTTTTATACCACATGTATATTTGGTAGATGTGAACCCATACAACATCATTTCATTACAGCTATATATGAACAGTCAATATATATATATATATATATATATATACACAAACACACACATAGAGTCTGGACATACATGCCTGTAAAATTATTTAGTTAGCAGAGGCATACAGCCACAATTTTAGTTTTTCCAATGTATTTATAGTATGTAAATATTTTAGAGGCTCTGCATCCTATTCTTTGTGTACTTATTTCTGAATTGTAATCACACACACACACAATATTAACCCTTTATGCAAATGGAGATTGTGTTGCTCTTTTATGTTTTTGTGATATTGCAAATAGTTTTCATTCTAAACGTATTTTCTGGAATGATGCAGAGTATGTAGGGGCAAGTAATGTGCACCAGTGTGGAAGGATGAGAACATGCTTAAATGTTTTCTAACCACTTTCACACATACTTTTTTGTCTTTGTAATATCTCACCTCACTTATCTTCGATCTCTTTCTTCTTTCCTGTTGCGTGCTGGGAGTCTGAGTGAGTGTGGAGGTCTAGAGTGGAGTGAGTGTGTGGGACACAGAGATTTCACCAAGCTAACTCTCAAAACATCTTCAGTCTTTTTTTGAATGACCATTTAAGGTATAAGCCTTCTTGGATTTTGGTTGTAGTTGGAGGTGTGGCTGGATTACACCTGTCGAGATGTCTATTTGGCATGGAGTACGCACCATGCTGGAAACAGATGGGCTATGACAACCTGTTATATGCCTCGTGAATGAACACAACTATGTTTTTGAAGGACGAGCAGTTTGTTAATCAGTTGATAAAAGGTGATCTGGTTATTAATGCAACTGTCCCCTTTGGCTGTTCCTTCTGTCAGAGTCATGGTCTTTGGTCTTCCGCTGATTTTCCTGGATGAAGCTTTGAAACAGGAGTTGTGGCACTTTGGCAAGTTTTACCAGCTTGTTTAAAACTGTGTTAAAATGTGAGTTAAAATAGGTCCAGTCTTTCTGGAGGCAGGTCTTTATGTTTCTAGACTCTCCCAGTCAGAACTTCATGAGGGGCAGCCCAAGCTGCACGACAAACTGGACCTGGAGCTCTCCTTGGATGAACTTAGTGCAGCTGTGACACATATGGCATCTGGGCGTTCACCTGGAATTGATGGACTGCCTGCTAAAAAAAGACATTTGGAAGATTCTTGGTCCTGATTTTCACCAGGTGCTGATGATTTTACACTAGGCTTCCTTTTATCAACATCAAGCAGAAGGGAGGCCTGTTTCCCTTTTTTATATAGCCTATAAACTGCTTTCCAATTGTCCACTAAAATGGACAATATTTTCCTTGTGCGCTTGTGTTAAATAATCTTGAAGGCAGGTTTGTCTCAGAAAAAGAGATCAGAAAGAGGCTTTTGATTGGCTGAACCATGGGTATTCTCTTTCTACATGGAGGGCATTTGGGTTTAAAGAAGGATTTATTTCTTGGGTAAAGTTGCTGTATACTGAGGCCTCGGGTGTAGTAAAGGTTGGTGGTGGGTTGATTCAGGCTTTGTCACCAGAGAAATTAGACAGGGCTGCCCTCTTTCAGGTCAGTTATACGCACTTGCACTGGAACCAGATTAAGAGAGGAGCTCACTGGACTATCTTTACATGTCTTTACTTTCAGTCCTGCAGTTACTTTGTCTGCATATGCAGATGATGTGACCATTTTCATAAGAACATAGGAACATGTTCAAGTTTTAGTCAAGGGTTTGGCATCTTGAAAAGACATTTGTGAATGTTTCCTGGTCTGGGCAACACTGGACTAGAACTGCATTCCTATACCTTCCAGTACCAGAAGAGGAACAGTGGCTGATCTACATACAGGCTACAAACTGTCCAGAGGTTTTTGTATGGTTGTGGGTCCAGCTGGATGGTGACTGCTCAATCGTTGCTGAGGAAAGGAGCCTCTGTTTTTCAGTAGTTAGAGTCTCAGACTCTTCAGTCTGTCATTCTATGGAATAACCTTAGAAGAGACTAACCCTGTACCAGCCGTCCATTCATAAACGGGCACCAGAATGGGGCAATAGTTACCAACAGACACGTAAAATATCTGATCCTAATCATGGGTAGAGGGTTTTTTTTTGCAAAGGGAAACTATCCCACCTCTTTAACTGTCACAGGTTATCTAATCTGTTTACATCGCAGCAGGGACTGTTTAAGGGTCTGAGAGAAAGGTTTGCTTCTGAGTTTTGTTTGTACTCGGTCAGAAAGAGAAGGACACATGTACTTTTTATCTGGCATGGCTAAATTGGTATTCTGAAAAAACTAACAAAAATGAGGAGTCTGGGTTGTACCGAGCCAGAGCAGATATTTAAGGCTCAGGGTGGTGTACATGTTTTATAAAATGACGGGCAACTTGGAGGCTTTCAGTCCAATCTTGGCGGTAGAGGAATGTTATGTATTGGAGGGGGTTGGGGGTGGGCTTGTTGCGACCTTATTAAGTTTGTGTGTGTGTGTGTGTGTGTGTGTGTGTGTGTGTGTGTGTGTGTGTGTGTGTGTGTGTGTGTGTGTGTGTGT
>JAUMHJ010000013.1:15280036-15300538 GCA_032361105.1 Microctenopoma lineatum | reverse complement strand
CAAGGACGGACTTTTGGGTGGAATGTCTTACTCTGAGAAGTTGCCTGATGTATTTCTTTAGTTACCACAGACACAATACGTCTCTGGTGTACTACAAAACACCCAGCTGAATCCACCTCCACGGGACCTCGGCAGTCTACCCTACAGGAGTATGGTGCTTGTTTGCGAATAACAAAAAAGACAACAATTGGCATAGTAGAAGATGATAGATTGAGAGAAGTCATTCGCACAGCATTAGGAAATGTGTCTCACATTCGTATGAACACCTGCCCTGCACGGCCCACATTCTGCAAAGAACGGTCCGAGTTTTTCTTAATGACACTGGATTTGAAAGTGTTCTGGCCAAATGTCGCAAGATTGTCTGACATTTTAAGCGTAGTCCAGGAAATGCTCAGGAAAAAAAGAGCAGCAAATTGCACATGGACATAAAACAGGTTTTTAGCTGTGTCTTTTGTGTTTTAAATCACAATTAATTACAGAAAATGTTGCAAATAATTAGTTAATCTTTTTTAATTGATTGACATCCCTATATTTCATACATTAATTCATGCTGTTATTAGATTTATCTGAATGATTTAATGTTTTTAGATTGAGCTACATGTTGATGACAATGCAAGACACATTTTTTTGATAATTGGGCGACTCCAACTGCTGTTGAAATGTGATAAAAGCTCCACATTCATCTTGTGATGATCATCTGATGTTAACTGGTTGACTGCCAAAGATTCGTCCTGCAGGCAGCATTTTTCACAGACTAAACACAGTTTGTGTTGGGAAAAAATGTTCATTGTAGACCTGCAATAACCATTTTTCTTTTCGGCTATTACAGACTTGAGCTGTAGCCTGGAGAAACAGGCTGAATGTCTCTGTTTGAGACCTCTTCTCTAGAAAAAAATTACATTATTTATGCTATTTTTACTGATACTGCTGGTTCAGAAGATGATGCTCTATAATTTACACTTCAGGTCAACCTTTTTACATTATGTAAATGGTAAATGATCTGCACTTGTATAGCGCTTTTCTACCTAGACTGGTACTCAAAGCGCTTTACACTGCTTCTCATTCACCCATTCATACACACACACATACAGCAATGCAGCTTACCTGACACACTGGGGGCAACTTGGGGGCAACATATGACTGGAGCAGGCGGGCAATCGAACCACCAATCTACTAATTGGCAGGCGACCACTCCACCTCCTGAACCACAGCTGATATGTGTTGTCCCCGTGTTAATAAAAGCAAATGTAGTTCAGCATCAAACTGCATTTCGTTGCCTTGTACTTGTACATGTGTAATGACAATAAAGTTGAATCTAATCATCTAATCTAAACTGTAGACAGAGAGACTAGATAATGAACATTGTGGAGCATTTAGCAGCTAAAGAGTCAAATATTTCCTTTAGCAGACCAGAAAACAGAAGGAGAACTGAGTAACTACAGTAGTTACAGGAGCTAGCATTCATTATAATAATAATTAAGTAAGTTCTTAGGAAATGTCCATGTAGAGAAACTTTACTGTTAATCCAGAATGGTAGGGTTAGTCAGTGACCCATGCAGTCTTTTGTCCTTAGGATGTGAGGGGGGAAAACGGAGGACCTAAGCGCGAGTCACCCAGCTAGACAGATTTACACAAGTGCAAAACCTGTTTATTAGAGAACAGAGAATTGGCTTACTGTCAGTACAGGTAGATTACAGGCAGTGGATAACCAGAGGGAAAAAGAAGACGTCGTACTGAAGGGGACAACAGGCTGGCACTCCAAAAGAGAGATCACTTCCAGGAAGGTGAAGAAATTACAGACTCCTAAAAATCAAACTGATTTCAAAACAAAGGTCAGTCCACCATACAGAAATCAGCCCGGATACACAAGAGTCCCAGTGATCTGAAGGGTATATATAGTATATAAAGTATAAATAAAACAGGTAAGGGATGCTGGTTGGAATCACACACATACAAACACAGATCTTAATGCATGCTATGTCAACAGTTCAAGGTCATAAAAGTCAAAACCAGCCTGGTTGGTTGTATTTTTCCGTTTATGACCAAATACAAGCAATAAGTGCCAAAAAATAATTTCCTTTTGCCAAATGAACTGATGATCATCATCTTGGGAGGGTACTACTTCTATCCAGTTTTCCTGCTTCCTTTGTGTGAATGCATCATTGGGAAAAGGGAGGGAGGACTGAGTAATGTCTGTCATACTGTACCATAAACCCTGCACCATAACTTCTCGACCACCATTTTACTGCCACTTACGCCACGCTGTAAGAGCTTGGCGCAGTCACATGGCATTAGCATCTGAAGCTGTAACTCCCATGTGCAGTATTAAATCATCACACTCATATTTGCATACACGTGTGTCGGCATTTCCATGGGGGAAACAGTACTTTTGGCCATTTAGGTAATTTTATGGTTAGGTGGGCACAGCCGAGCTGAGCTGTTGGTGCAATATTGTGAGAAATTAGTGTTTTAGGAAACGCGCTAGTGGTCGATGTGTTGATCATATCAAATCAAATCTGCAGGCCTAAATCCAATAACTCTTGCAGTCATAATGGATGAGAGTGAGCTCACTATTAACTGCAGCTCTGGTTTTTATGATTTTGTTTTACAGCTTTCCCTAAAACACCATGAAACCAGCTTTTGAGGACAGCAGGACAAAAAGGCTCAGCAGCTCTAACAGTCCCTGGCACAGCCCAGCGCTGGATTGTAACAGGAAAAGAAAAGTGAGTGGAGTCTGAGCATTTTCTTAATGTAGATGTCTTAACCAAAGAAAAAGCTGCTTTTACCCAGAAAAAAAGGCCAAAAGATCCACTCTTTGGGTGACTGAGATATTTAGGAGTACAGGACATGAGACAGGGATAACTTCGGTGTACAGATAAGCTAAGAGGGCTGTGAGGGATATCTACAACTTCAGCAAACCCACCTCTACCTGTGTGCTCAGACAGCTGGTATAACTGAGTGATGTTTTGCCTGTGGCCCAGGCTACATCTCACTGCACTATCTCTGTGGTCCAGGCTCTTTGGGAGTTTCAGTCTGGTAGTCCATATGCTTTTAACTGGACCCTGTCATCCTGAGCTGTCACTATGTGATCATCTGGTCTAAGCTTTATTCCCTCTGGACGCCCTGTAACTGCATCTCTCCAACACTACTTCGTGCTTAGTAATTACATTTTTCACAAAGTGACCCAGGTACAGAAGCAGCATTTTCATTTTTTTACTGATCCCATAGGGAAATAGTTGTTTGGACAGCTGCTACTGTATGTACCATCAATGTTACTACTGTCACTGGTACTACTACTACTACTACTACTACTACTATGACTACTTTCAATTGCCATAAGTGTTGTGTAGAAGTTAAAAAATACTTATGTCAACCAAAACCATTATCTTTTCATTAAATGTATCCAGTTAGATTCTCTGTGCACATCATGGCAGTTCCATCAGAGATCACATGTGACTGCTGCTGCCATTACAGAGCCATACTATGACAGAATATTTTTATAGGGTTGGCAGACACTTCGTTTAACATGGTCATGGCCTCCTCTGGCCACCTTCTAGAAACAACCTTAATGCACACAAACATGCTGATAAAAGCACTAGTACTTGTACTTGGATGCACATTTTCTAGCAATGCATCCAAAATAGCTTATTTGGAGCCTGAAGGAAGAAGAATAGAACATGACAATGAAACCAGTATGTGCCACACAACATTTCCCTCTAAACAGAAATAAATAAAAATGAATACATTTAGTCAGTTGATAGACAGTTGGATTAGTGGATAAATAGGTTAGACAATGTTTTGTTTTGTTTTTTTAGTTTTGAGCATCCTCCACTGTATCACTCCCCACAAATCCACCCTCCTCATAACCCTGCAGCTGCACCTGAACTCACACTGCTGCTTTTCTTCTGATCCTTTTAGTGCTGTAATCCGCCTCAACAAACAACTTCTCACTGTTCCCTTACTATAAGCTGTTTTTTTCTGATGGCTTGATAACAGGTGTAAATTGGAAACTAATCCCAAAAGGGTTTTATTTTTCTGATGCGCTCTCTTAGCTTTCCCTCTGTTTCACCCTCTCCTCTGCATGTCCTTCTGGAGCCTCTCCATTACTGTGTCTTAACATAAACACTCCACCATCTAGGACCTTATGATCACACAGACACGATAATTTTATTTTCACGGGAGCAAATTTCCAAGGAAGTCTGTGGAAACACCCCCCTCATATGAGGCACAAAGTTTAATCCCATTTGGCATCGAGGCAAAAATGGCAAACTGTAATACATACAACAACCTATAAAGTCATATTTTACAGAGGAAAACAAATCCATCATATATCCAAACAATCTGTGTTTCACACATTTGGTGCTAGTAATTATTGTCATGTTTCATTCTAAGATTAAAGGTTAGAAAGTATGATCACATGATGATATCATGCTCATTTCTCGATCTTCCACCGTCCAAATGTTTTTTATTGTTACCAGTAGTCAGCAGCTCATGGTTAATGGTAAATCGGACAAACCAGGGGATTTATCTGTCTCAGTATACTTGCTGACCTATTTTCTTGTTCCTCTTGCTTTATTGGTTTTTCCCCCGTTTTTGCTGCCGTAGACATTTTTATGTGCTCCCACATACATGCATGCATTTCTGCACATACACACATCAACAGATGTGTACACAAAAGGTACTACACACAGACACACAGTCATTGGTTCTATCTCAGCTCATGAAGTGGTTAGTGAGGTATCCCATGTGTCGGACAGATGGGTCATTACCCATCCACTGGATCACAGTAAATCGCTGTGCACATTTTTCTGCCAACATGATAGTTTTAATGGACGACAGTAATATACAGACTGTGGTGCAGACCTGACAATTGTGGATGGATGCATGTACTTTTCTTGGAGGAAGAGAAGAATTCTGTTTTCCCCTTACACTTATAGTCAAGCCCATAATTACCCCTGGCAAATTTTGACTTAAAGTTACTTTTATTCAACCAGCAAGTTACTTAGGTGTCTCCAAAAAGATAATACGATAATGTACAAGAGGCATTATTGAGGAAAAACAAAACATTTCTCAGCTTTTATTTACATTTGAGCAAAAAGGGTCACTCTCATCTATGTGTGTATATGTGTGTTTGTGTCCTGCTTAGTCACTTGGAAGCCTTCCAGTCTGTATCTCCAACTCAGCAATATAAGGCGGCGTTTATGTCGACATTCATATAGTAAGATGTGACTGTAGGAGGTAGTTGCACAGATACAAGGTCTAAAATGGTGTGCACATGGCTTTATATGCTATGCAGAAGCATACTGTGAAATGTTAAACTCAAAAGATCATTTTCATAATTAATCTTAAAAAATTTGGCCTGGTAGCTCAGTGGGATAAAAGTCAGACTGGGATGCAAAAGGTTGTAGGATCGAATTCTAGCCCAGACTCCTAGTCCATACTAGGTGTGTCCTTGAGCAAGACTGTCACCACTAGCTCCTTGTAAGTTGTGTTGGACAAAAACATCTGCCAAACAAAGTAAAAATGATCTTGTTCCTCTGTGATATGTGATGTGTTATGCTCGACTTGTGAACAGAGGTTCACACAGTAACAATTAAACAAGTAATTTCTCAAATTAATACAGGAAAGTTGAAATGATGATCAAATAGGCATTTATTGGTGAAATGAGGGTGATGATGCAGTAAAACTCACATGATCTCAGGAACAAACAAAGTAACAGCCAAACAAAAAGCCATGCTGGGTCTATAAGGAGGAGACAGAGAGAGAGAGAGAGAGAGAGAGAGAGAGAGAGACACCTTGGAAGTCATATCCAGCTGATATCTTAACCAGATATGGAGATTTTATAATAGTAGTTTGTGTTATTCAGAGAAGTACAGTGAACTCATATTTGGATTAAAAAGGCATGTTTTTTAATCACAGACAGTGTAATATGTGTTGTTAGAGACACACCACCTTTAATGGCTTCAGTAACGTATGGATTCTCCACTGCAGAGGCCAACAATACAGGTCATTAGCAGGTAAAGGTAAAGTTTATTCTGCTTAAGAGTTGAGGAAAGCCTGAAACAACAGACAGCTTGATCAGTAAACTGGTCTATTGCAAAGTTCAGTGCTCTTTATCCAAAGTTATTATTTTACACAGCTCATCTCACAGGCACAGATTTCCCAACTCTCTAGAATATCAAACAGAAGGCTGGTTGTGTCGGGACTTGTTCAATCAGGTGGCACCACCTGTTCATCAGTCACACAGCACACGCAGACACACACACCCACACACAAGCCACACATACAACCTAAACATGAGGGCAGGAGAGAAAGAGGGACAAGTTACTAGTTCACATATAAAAAGAATCCTACAACTTACTCGGTGAAGATTCTTGGTCGTCCAGGTGAAGTTATCTGGAGGTTTTGTTTGATCAAACACTAATTAACACAGTGATCTTTCCCACACTGCCGGGTATAAACAGCTCTTTGAAAACACTGTATTTTGTATTTACGCGTCTTTGAGTAATATTAAAATTACTTTGATGATCTGACTAATTTAAGTGACAAATATGGAAGTGTTAAAATACTTGAACTGTGGAGAGTGAAAATTCTTTCTTAGTGTTGTTTCAGTGTCGTTGAGGCCATGTTTGCTTGATTAGCAGCTACACTGTTATAATAGGCTCCTTTCAAGATGGTTGATTCTGGTTCTACTTCACAAGCTGAACGAGCTGACGCAGGCAGCATGTGTTCTCTTTTTCCCACCAGAACACCAGAGCCAGCTGCTGCGGCTAAAATGAGCTCCGTTCCTGTCATGCTGCCGAACCCCCCAACCCCACCCACCGCAGCCTGGTAAGCGCATGGCTGGCACCGCTGTGGACTCCCAGGTTTAAAATACAGATGCCACTGTGTCGAGTCCTGCTGTTTGCCTCTGCAACATATGTGTGCTTTTTTAAAACGTTTGTAATGTGGATTTGTGCGAACGTGTATGTGCCAGAACACCAGCGAGGGGATTAAAAATGCCCTTTTACCCTCCAGAGGCAGCAGCAGGCTCAAAGCCGCAAAACATCTGCGACTGATCTGTGATTGTATTGTTGTCACATCTCTCTCTCTATTCTTTTCATCTTCCTCTCTATTTCAAACTTTTTATTCTAATCTCCTCTTCACCAGCAGCTTATTCTTATAGTTTTAATGCACTTTTTAATCATTTCATGTCTCCTACTCTCCTTTTCTCTTTGTTCGTACTTATCTTTCCTCATCTTTACTCCCTCCTCTTACAGCTTTGCAGCTTTGCATTCTGCATATGTCATCCTCACTGCAATGCACTCATGCTGTTTTTTTTCTCTTCTCTCTTTTATACCTAGTATCAGTACTATCATTCCTTCTTTTTACATCTAATGTCATATAGAGGGGAAGATAAGGCGGGCTAAGATGATTTATGTCTGATACAACCACTCCCTTGAGCCCCATTGATTTTCAGCTTAGTGAAATGTCATGGATGTGTGATAGTAATCAAATCATACATCACAGTGTGGAGAAATGTCACTTTAGGGGAGATGTACTGTGGCTCACATTGCCATTTTTAAAATTGCACTACAACCTTTCTGTTCACATCCTCCAATGTTTTAAGAATTTGTTTACACTACATGTGAATCTGTATTTGAGTGAGCGGCAGTGCCCATAAAACGTCTCCGATTTTTTCAATTACAGTTATTGAGAACAATATAAATAAGGATGTCTGTGTCAGAGGCTTTGAGTCAGGTGGTGGATGGTGGGGACGGCTGACCACCCTGCAATCAGCTGCAACTAAGAAATGCAGTCACACACACAAAAAACAGACATAAAAAAGCTGAACCATCATTCTGTCTTTCACACACAGAAACTCACATGCACAAAATCCAAGTGGAGATGAGCTCAGCCTCACACCCTCATTTAGACTCAGACAAGGTGATAATTAAAGTCACAGCCTTGGCTCGCATCTGTGGTGTGTGTGTGTGTGTGTGTGTTTGCGCTTGTGTCCAAATGTGAACACGTCTATGTGAGATGTGTGTGATAAAGCTGCTCATTACTTCTTCAGGCAAAGAATCAGAAATACATTTTTCTGTCTCTCGTTGTGTGAATCTTTGATGTCAACAACTTGTTTTACTTTAAATGGTTGACTTATTCCCTAACATAACAGGGCGTTAAAAGTTTTCTGCATATGTTACTCTAGCAGGTCAAACAGGGCATATGTTAAGCACCAGTTTCACCTGCAGATGAATACACATCTAGAGTTCCTGTGTGTGACTGTTTCTATAGCTGGAAAAATGACACTCTTGCTTTTCTATATGTAGCTTTTTACATAACATTTCCTAAAACGTGTTTTTTTTCTTTCATGTTTTGTCTTTGTGCATTCTTTTTTTTATTTCTGCACTTGTGTAAGCAAAGTGGTGAAGTTGTTTCCTTAATTTGCTTGTGTTTGGTCTATGTGCATGTGTTTTATCGTGTGTGTGTGTAAATACATCGTAGAGGCAAAAGTGAAAGTGCACGTTATCAGGAAACATCTGTTGCCTCTGCCTGCATCTACTGTGAAATCCAAAGCCAAACAACGTTGTGATAAAAGTTCAAACAGGTGATGTGGAACTTATAACTAGTTATCAGATGTTTCCTTGGAATTTTCAACAAACAAATGATCCTATTCCAGTAATTAACCTTTGTGTTTTGGTTACATGGCAACTATTCTCAGGTGTAAGACAAATCATTTACAAACATGTATGGGAAACACTGAAACCACTGGAAGACATTAGGATAGAAAGTGTTTACATGCACACACTGGAGCTCTAAACCTGTGACTACACCCCACAGACATACAGTGATGTGAAAAAAAATCAGTCATCCAGCTTAAAGAACTGAATGAATAATAATAATTAATGGTATCACCAATTCAGGAGCGAGAGTATTCAGCCATCCGTTTATGACTTTAAGATCAAGCTGCACTTGGATCCTGCAGCAGGACAATTATCCAAGACACGCCAGCAATTCAGTGGCTACAAGACAAACCAAGTTTTCCAAATCTGGATAAAACTTTGAGTGAGAAACTGTGGCACGAAAGGTCATTCCTGCTCAAAAACCTCCAATGTGATGTGGGCCATCACGGCTCTGCACCAGTGTCTGCAGGTTGTGTTGTAGTATTAGTAAATTGTCTGGTCAGCATAAGTCCTGTGCACAGAAAAAAGAGAGAGAGGAGGTAGAGGTATGATTTCAAAACCAGGTTATGATGATGAGGCTGGAGGAAGAAACAGTCAAAGAAAGTCAACCCATTAAAGAGGAAGGCAACCCAGGGCAAACATTTATCAGCCTCTAACATGTCCTGGACTGATCAGCTCTAGATAGTTCTTTAAAATGAGTTTGTTTTAAACAGATATGTGATCTTTTCACATTGCAAAACAGCATAAACATAGCCTAAGACACTTGGACACGCAGACCTGTTTGTTGGCCTGCTGCTACAACTTGCTGGAACTTGTCATGTCACTAGAGAGTTTGGTGGCAGTGTAAAGTCGACTTCCATTCCCTCTGGCATCAAATGCAGTGTTGATAACAGGAATAGCTACACCAACATATGAATCAGCGGTCCAGAATACATTTCACTTTTCAATAATGACTAAGATGTGAACTAGTCGCTAGCAAAAACACAGGAAGGCCACTATAGATGAAGAAAGTAAGAAAAATCACTGCACATTATAGATTCTGCTGAGCTGTCACAATGAGCTGTAACGTTTTAGTTATACATCCAGTGTTATGACAGTTATAATAATATAATAAGAATGGACACTTCTGAAAAATTAAACATTGGCAAATTTGACTTTTCATGGTCATATTTATATAATTTGAATCATCCATCTTAAATCACTCATCACAAGCTGAACTGAACCAATCACAGTAAGAAACTGGCACATCGCTACTTTTATTAAATATATAGAGATAATTCCACTTTACATTTTCAGATGTTTTACTTTACTTTATAAAACAAACATGATATGTTTACTTTGTATTTCAGACTCACAAACACTTGACTGGAAAAACAACTGTCTGCTAGTGTAAGAATGAGGGCGTTACATAACATTGTGTTGTGTAACCTAAATTATTAAGTTAATTTATACCAAACAACATCATTTCTATTAAACTTAACCATCATTTAGGTTGGACGATTTGTTGTTTTAAGCATAGTGATTCATTTTTGAACCAGAGTATGAGTCGCTTGGGTGCAAGCTGTGACTTAGCACAGACAACTTACAATTGCAAATACAAAGGAAACATCACTGAACAGATTCCATTTACTTTGAATGAATTTGTGTTACATCTATCAACATTTTAAGCTATTGTGGGAGACTAACTCAAACATAGTGCCAAAAGTATCATGCTACATGCTAATTTGAAAGGTCAAATAGGGTTTTACTTTACTTTACTTTGCTTGGCAGATGCTTTTATCTAAAGCAACTTACATTGAGCTAGCGCTGGGTGCCTGGCTCAAGGACACACCTGATGGACTAAGAGTCAGACCGGGTTTCAACCCTGCGACCCTTTGCAGCCAACACTGCCATTTTACCTTAAATGAATTGCAATAAAATCAAGCTAGCAATGCAATCATGCTAGTTACTAAGGAATCATAAATTAATATATTATAAATTAATACATAAATCTGGGGATCAGAAAAATGACATACGATATTTGTGATTTCTTATGGTACTATCATTGTTATTACTCTCAGTCACTCTGCTGCTGCAGCTCTGAAAAATCCTTCTGTGACAAGAAAGATGAAACTTGTAAATCATTCCACCTCTTTTAAAGTTCCTTGTCTTTTCAAAATTGAGTGATTCATTTTAAGAGGAACACGACCACACATTTTCTGTACATTTCAAACACAGACTTGTTATTTTCTGGATAGTGCAGGACGGCACTTTTTTTTGCTTACTCCACCTCATCCTCTCAATTCTCAGATCACTCTCTTTGTCTTTTACACAAACACGCACTAAACAAGAGGCGGTGCTGGGGTCTTGTGTGGATGTGAACACGTAGGTCAGCTGTAATTTGCACAGCTGTGATATCTCCTCAATTTGTCGCTGATGATGATAATGAGTCCTCCCCGCCAGCACAAGCCAACCAGCCATCCACACATGTACAAACAGAACAATGTCAACTGCACAGTTTACAATGGACATAAACAACATTTGGTTTCTCACCTACATAAATAGTTTTTGCGTGATCATATGTGACTGGAGAGACCAGAATCAACGTTTCAGCCAATCACAGTGCAGATTTTGACTGCACATGACCTGAAGAGTTAATATGTCTCCTCCAGGAGATTAGTCTGAAATATTCCTAATTCCAAACATTCTACTGGATAATCAGCAGCTTTTGTTAAAAAATAGTGGACACACTCGAGCTTAAAGATTGTTCTTTGTGATAGTAAGAAAACAGTGAAGTCAAGTACAATCTTGGCTTTCTAGCTTCTGAAATAGAAACTCTGACCTCTGGTCTTTTTGTGCACAGGTCAAGCAGAAAGCTAATTTTCCTGAATCAATATATGTCAATGTGTTATTGAAAAAGACAAAGATAGTGGAAAAAAAATATTTTGCATGGAACTGCATAAAGTTTGTTTCAGAGACTGGTAACAGACATCAATTCATAGCGATTTAAATCAATGAATGCCTACCAACACAAACATTTTGTATAAGGAATCTACTCTATTAACACAGTAAAGCCATTTTTTAAATTATTATTTTAAATTATTATTTATTTCAAATAGTTAATTTAGAGATTTTAGTCAAAAAGCAGATTTCATCATTAAACCTAATACAGTGATGACTGAGATGATCACGTATCCTTTAAACATGTAACCAGTTTTTCTTCACAATCTCCTAAGCAGATTTCTTGGCAAAAGCTCACAAGATCCCCAGTTCACCAATTAACAGTGTTGCACATAAATTAATGTGTTTCCTGGCTCATCATGCAAAAACTGCCACAATTAAATTTTATCTGCATACATACACATGCAACCCCATGACATAATCAGCCCTGGTAACAGACCGCCAACACTTTGTATGGAAGTGCAATTAGTGTGACTGAACAAGAAAGGAAAGTGTTTATTTTTGCAAGACAAGACATATTGTCTAAAAGGTTCAGTCACTTATTTGTAATTCTGTCTTTTCTTATTACTTATGTCTCTGTAACTGCATAGAGTTTTACGTTGGCATTATATTAATCTTTTTACTTTGGAATTGCTGCTCCTGCTTTTGGATGCAACAGAAGCCCACATGCGCTGAGCTGTGTGGACTAGAATGTGCCAGCAGCTCACCTGTATCTTTCATTGAATTACTATAATCTTGTCAGGCTTTATCTGGTGCTCCCCATTTCCCAACCAGACGGGATTATGGTAATGGTAATGAGAGCTTGATGTGAAACAGCTGAGAAAGGGGACATAAGACTCTTACATCTTACAGTTTCTGCACCTTTGACAGTCCACAGAGACACATTATAGGCAGGAATAGTGTTATTTATTCATTGACTTGTCTTTACGTTGCTTAACTTTCTTTAATTTCATCATTGGACCAGAAATGACTAGATAAGTGGCTATAGGTTTATAGCCATTTAGACTCCTAGAGGCTTATATCTAACCGAATAAGCCATACGTACAAGCCATTACCACAGGCCATATCTGATACAGGATTAGGTTCTCCTAGTGCACAGAGATGTGTATCAGAGAAACCTTATAGCCATGCAGTACCCCCTGGTACTCGTACAATCTGCATTTACTCTGAGTCACACACATGTGTAAGTAATCATGTTAACATTCCAAGAAACCTTAAATAGCACATTATTTAGTTGGACATGGAGTTTCTATATAAGTAGCACCTTTCTCTAAGCTATTGATAGATATGATGAACTAGAGGTCAGTTTGGCAACCTGTCCCAATCCAGCCTTATTCATACAGAAGTTTAATAATATAAACACTTACTGCATGATAATCGTGTTCCTCTGCTTGTGAATGTTTGGCCTTCAACAGTTGTTATTCACTAATAATAGCATACAGACGTTCCTTGGGACATTCACAGTCTGCATCTATCAGCCCCCTCTTCCACACAGCTATCCACCTAATCCACACCATGTTTTGCACACTGCTTTTTGTGTTTAGGACCTCTCTAAACCAGCCACACCACAATGAGTTAGCCAGTTAATGGAGCACGTTTCAGTAAGACACTGGGAACACAGAAATGCACCACTCAACGACACAGGAAATCTTTCCTTTCTGTGGCCATCTTACTGTATAACTTCTCCATCTGAAAGGACAATTGTTACGCTCTGTAATACTATACCCTGCAGTAACTCATGCCATCATATCATAATATTGTATTGTTGTCTTATCTGTCTGTCTATCTCATTTCAATTATAACATAGTGTAATCTATAATTTGTGTAATGTTTCTTTTTGGATTTTCTTGTTATTGGGTATCCATTGTAGTGTAATTTGTAATTTTGTCTTCTCCACTTAACTTTACTACTGCCAAGAGCAACTGAGACCTCACAATTTCCTCAGAGAATAATAAAGTATTTACAATTCTGATTATGCCACAGCATGATGAATTTAGTTCTGTATTGTAAGTAAAGAACTTGTGTGCCAAAGTATTATACATGACTATGACATTTCTTCACATTGTTAACCTACTTTTAGTGTCATGTTTTTTGTTATATCCTCTGCACTTAGATTGAATTTGATCTTGTTACCAAACATCTTGTAACCAAATGTTATCTAAATATACTAAACAAAACAAAATGAAGATAACAACAATAGTGACCATGGTACATTCTTTTTGCAGTACCCAATAAGCACACTTATGTCAGCCTCACAGAACCATTATATCCAATGTGACTAGTATCTGTTGACAATTTAAAGAGATACCATACATTTTTATAAGGAACAAATGGACTTGGGCATCACTGACCTGATACTGAAGAAGTGGTCAACTGCTGCAGAAAGGTAAACATCTCAGATTAAAACAACCTAAAGGAAAGCACAACTTTGCAAATGTGCTGTAAAACGATAAGGTTTTATCACAGTACCATCACATTCATCTTCTGTGCACCTTTACTGTGCTCCTGTACACTGGTCCTTGCTGTGGTGTTTAGAGTGTAGAGGCACTCACTGCACTAGAGTTTCGGCTTATTCCTCCTTTAATTAATTATCATAGTGACCTCATCAGAGAAAAAAGCAGAAGCAAATCATAAAATCCAGAAATGAATCAGACGTTAAAAAGTAGATGAGCATTATGTATTGTAGCCATTCTACAATTTAGGGATGTTCCTCAACTGGACTCAGTACACCACGTTTAATGCCACTACTGCACAGATTGGCCACCTTTTTTGTTATATAGCCAATATAAGATTACAGACTAATGGCTAATTATCAAAGCGGTATTACTGCATTTGGAAAAAAAAAACACATTCAAGGTTTTTGGCATGGTTATTGCTGACTATATTCTTATCATGCATCTTATAATTAGTCACGTCTTCCATTCGCTTATCTGGCACCAACCTTTCGCTCTTGAGCTCTCTGTTTCTGGGCAGGATGTTATGGGAAAAGCTGACGTGATAAGGGCAACATGTCCACAACATGTCATTTACCATCTGTCTCTCTCTGGCCCTAATCCAACCACCCCTTTCACATCTATCCTCTGCCCAGGGATTAGGGCTCTCACAGGTCTTGATGAATTATATCGCTCCTCTACCAACATCCTTGTCCCGTGAGGTCCTCAACACCCTTGTTGCCTGATTCCCATACATCTCTTCCTTCTCCCCGTCTTCCTCTACTCCCTCTCATCTACCCTTTTTCCCCTTGCAATACCCCCTCCTGCCCACCACCAGCCACCCCACCCCCCCAACCCCAGGACTCAGCAGGGCTGGCATCCACCCAGAGTCCCACCATTTCCTCCACATCTGATATAATCAGGACAGAAAAGAGCTGAGAACATTCCTTTCTCATGATTCTTAAGTGGCACCAGGGGCACTCTGGGCTGACTGGCTGGCTAGATGACTGGCTGACTGGCTGGCCCTGAAAAAACATAGGAGACCTGAGAAGCATAACTTAGCTGGATTAGCCACTGACTTTCCTTTTATACTCATCATGTACATGGGACTACAGCACTGAACATTTTAAAATTGCAATCTGTAATTGATAGCAGAATATGCTTATTGTAACACGTGTATTATCAACAAGAAAACAAATAAAACATTATACTTATAGTTATAAATACTTTACTTTAATATGTTTACTTCACAATTCTATGTAAAATGTCATAGGACCATGATGTCCCTAAAGTTTCCATGCCTGGAAAAGGAAGGAACTGCAGAAAAATAAAAACACCTGGCTTTGTGTAATAATACGTGATATATGTAATACAGCTCTGTGCCGGGCTGTTGCACGATACAGTTCCCTGTTCTGTGCTGCACTGTCCTGCTTGGCCCTGGTATATGCAGCACTGTGCAGCGATGCGTGTGGTGTACCGCTGTGCTTGGCTGCTCCATGAAACGCATTGACGCTATGCTCAACTTTTGAGCTTGTCCGTCTCGCAGACAAGCATTAGATGCAATTACCAGCTAGCTGTGTTCCCATGACAACAACCTACTGTTAGCGTCAGGGAGAATCTGTTTCAAGCCTTGGATTTGCCTCCATTCCTTCTTCTGTACAATCCCCTTTCGGGTTCACCCCCCAAAGAGCTTTCTAGTCCCTCTGTCCCTTCAGTTTGTCTCAGCCTGTCTCATCTTTCTGCCGCTGACAGAACCTGTTCACACAGAGAGGCATTTTGGATTTTGCCTTTCACTCTGTGCACACACAGAAACACACGCACAGCTCATGACATGCAGTAGACTGTCATGGTGGAAAGAGTTTAAGGGAAAATGTACCCAGTGGAAGATGGACAAACAGACAGGGGAAGAAAAGGACACATGGGGAAGAAAGAATGGTAGAAAATAAGTGGAGAGGAGCAGGGAGGTGGGGCATGGGGTGGGCTTAGAGTGGCACTAGGCCAGGGCATCAGGCTTGGTGACAGCAGGGACAGAAGAGGTGCCAGGCTCGGCTTGCAGTAGTGACTGACAATAAATCCAGGTCCTATTCAGAGTTGCACTACATGGGGTACAGCAGGGATGTGTGCTCACATTTGAAGGGCTCTCATATATTCAGTTTTGTGCAGAGTTATGTGTGTATGCATGTGCACGTGTGAGTGATAGCCTTTGCATGTCGCCTGATGGAGAGAAATGGGACAAAAAATGGTAGCAGAGTGTATATGAATGAAAGACACATGATGGTGTGTGTGTGTGGCAGGGGGGGTGTAAGGAGGATGAAGATGAGCCACTGACTTCCTGGGCTCCAGGCCAGAACAAAAACCATTCAACTATGATGTACACAGACTGTACAACACAGGGGATTAGCAGACCCAATGTTTGCGATAGAAATATAATGCATAATATATATTTATTTCTTTGCAAAGGTATGAGTAGGATTATGCTATTGTCTTAAATTTGTGAAAAAAATGTACAGTATTACATTGCATTGTGTTGAAAACAAAAGTGTCCATAATAGAAGAACAAAAATTACAATAATTCCCTTTTATCGGAAATTGGAAAACTTATGCATTTACAAAGCCTGGATGCAATTTTATAATCCCTGTTCTTCTGACAATCAGCAGAGAACTGGAGGGGAGTTTTGATTAAGCGAATTAAAGCCTGGCTTAGCTCTGCCAAACAGCACAGACATTTTCTTAGTCGGAAACTTCCTGGCAAGATTATGAACAACACAACAAAAACAACAACAGCTCTCTCAGCTTCTACCTGCTGTTGTCTTGTGTGACACCAGATCACGTACAGGTTGGTGGTCTAGAACATTCTGTCTGTCAGACAAGTGAAGCACCCATTCCCAAATGATAGATGTGATAATTCATTTAGTATGCTTTGAACTACCAGACAGATAGCATGCTGGGACGACATTTGTAAGCCTGTCCTCGCAGGCCTTGATAGATGGTCTATTTTCTGGTGCCTCGTCCCAAGAGGAGATGTTTTTTATTGCCTTCCAAATGTTCTGACTAATAAAAGCCCATATTTAAAGCAGCATGGTGTACTGTACAAGATAGTCTAATTTTTAAGTCTAAGGTATGTCAGGTTGAGACAAGTGAAGCATTGTGGTCTTCAAGAGAAGGAAGTTGGGTCACAAAAGCTATGACATAAGTGTTATGTCTTTGTCAGCCCTGTGATGGACTGGTGACCTGTCCAGGGTGTACTTCACTTCTCAGCAAAAATCCCCCACCCTGCCCTTACGATGATCAATGGAATGGATCAATATGTCAATGTGTCCCTCCCCCACAAGTCTCAACTACCACTCATGTGAGGACCATCTCATCCGATCAGGTGAGGAGAGAGCTGAACAGGCTTCACCCCACAAAAGCTGCAGGGCCAGATGGAGTCAGCCCCAGGGTGCTGAAATCCTGTGCTCCTCAGCTATGTGGGGTCCTCCAACACATCTTCAACCTGAGTCTGCAGCTTGAGAGAGTTCCTCTGGGGTGGTTGTCTACCAGCCCCAACTTGGAGTGGATGATGCCATCACTCATCTGCTCCATCACACCTACACCCACCTGGACAAACCTGGGAGTTCACTGAGGATCATGTTTTTTGATTTCTCCAGTGCATTTAACACCACCCAGCCTGCACTCTGGGAGATAAGTTAAAAAACATGCAGGTGGATCCTGCCATGACTTTCTGGATAATGGACAATCTCACAGGCTGCCCCCAGTACATCTGCCTGCAGAACTGTCTGTCTGACACTGTTGTCTGCAGCACAGGAGCTTCACAGGGGACAGTCCTGTCATTCCTTTTCACCCTGTACACGTCAGACTTCATGTACAACTCTGACTTCTGCCACCTTCAGAAGTTCTCTGATGACTCAGCAAAGGTAGGATGTATTCAGGGTGGAGACATCACAGATGATGTTAAATATGTACAGGGGATAATGACCTCTCTTGTCAGGGCACTTGGAGACTGCTTTAAGACACACTGGATCTTCCGGGTATCGGCATTGAGCTGGAGAGACAGTCTCTACACGCTTCCATCTGTGGACCAGTCCCTCTCCACCCCGGTTGCCCCATTGGCTTCGGTGCTGAGGATGTCCTCCTGCCCTAGCCGTAATTGTAAGGTTGTGGACTGCCTGTGGGCCCAGCTTCATGTGGCGGTGCAGACCCGACTGGTGAACACTGGGGCTGTTCTGTCTCTGTACCTCTGCCATTTCTCCTGACAGTTTCTGGCTGGTACCCTTTATTGGTCTTTCATTCTCCACCCTGTTGCAGGTTCCATATGTACGGGGATCACTTTAAGACACCCTGTGAGGTGACAGTGCAACACCCAAAAGAAAAGGGAGACACCCAGTGACAGTGGAACTATATCTAAATGTACATGGGACCCAGCAATGCAGGCCCCGCAAGACGCAAGGACCCCAGAGGCGATGGGGCAACCAACTACGAAGAGTGGGAGGGGCCAGGCAGAGAGAGGCCCCGACACCACCAAGGATGCAATCACTGATGGACTGGGTTGGAGCCATGTTCAGGTCATAAAAGCCGTTGCAGAGGGATGACCTGGAGGCAGTATGGCACACTCTGGCCAGCGAGGCATTGCGGAACACCGGCCAGGGTGTGGCCATGCCCTTGGTGGAGTGGGCGTGAACCCCAAAAGGGACAGTCGTCCCGGACTGGTCATAGGCACTGCGGATGACGTCGACCACTCACCTAGCCAAGCCAGAGTGAGACGGGGCCTGTCCCCAACGTCCCGCCCCTAAGCAGACGACAATGTTGGTGATAGTCCAGCATGACAGGGGCCGGGACAGGCCATGGGTCGAGGCCCCCAGTGGGTGTAGTCGCCATTCCTCTGGTTGGTCTCCCCCCGCGACATCATGTTTGCTGCGGTGTTCCAGGGACCCGGGATGGGAACTGGCCAGAGGGAAGAACAAGTGTGAGCCCACTGCCAGAGGTTGACAGCCAACCCAGCAGAGGATGTAGGAGAGCCCAGGCCCCCTTGCTGGTTCCGTGTGAACAATAATGTGGGAGGCTCCCAGCCCTTTGCAAAGACTTAGACACGTCACAGCGACAGGGGAGGCCCCTGGGGAAACCCGCTTTCTTCTGGAAAAAGGTCGCTCATGTTGATAACGTCACCAACATGCGCAGCGCCGGCAAAAACAGCTGATAACAAAGAGATCTACAGTTTGTCTTGTCTCAATCTGAGTTAACATGTTAATTGTCAGTTTCCATAATGCAATGTGTTGCCACCACAGTATGTTAAATGATTAGCACTTTAGATGTCATTTCATTTTATTGCTCTATTTCCTATGCAAATATTTGATGAGAATGTAAAAATATTAAAATGAAAAGACCCAAAGTATAAATACACCACTCTGGTCATTGATGTGCCATATTAGTGATGGTGGTCAAACGGTAGCAAATGTGTGATAAAAATACAATCATCTCATTTCGGCATTCTGACTTGACCAAAGAAGTAGGACAGTCATTTTTCCCCTCCTCAGATCATGATTAATTTAGCCACACTGTAAAAGGTGAAAGTAGCTCAATGCCTGCAACAGAGCAGCACAGGGGAAACCTCACACCAGCGAGTCAGAGTGTAATTTGGTCAGGTCTGTTTGTGACATTATACATGTTTAAGCAGACCTCACAGTGGTTGAAGTGCCTCGTGAGTGATAGCAGAAGTTAATATTTTATGGGGAGGGTGGTAGTGAGGCACCGTATGGACAAAGTATGACTGTTGAATCCTGTGCAGCACAGCACTTATGTCAGCCTGTGAGCACTTTTAATGGGGTACAAAGCTTAATTGCTGGGCAGCCGTGAGAGGCTCGTAAAAACAGCCATAAAAGTGAAAATAGCCTAAGAGAAGACAAATGAACAAAGAACTGGCATCAATAATGAGACAGCTGAATATTATGTTGCTGCCATCAAGTGGGAAATCCTGCATCTTCAAAAGACAGCAAGCACAAATATGTTTACTTTCATCATATTGAGGATATGTTGTTATAAACATAAATAGCAGGTTGTACTGAACAAATCAATAAAGTGAACCTAGATAACAAACAACATTATGGAGTCCAACTCAGGTTTATGGTGTAGAAGTTAGAAGTTGCTCTTCCTGCCTGCCAACCAACCCAAATACCTGCTCACTAGTCTGTTAATACATTTCCTGCTTTGTTCATTCCAAAATTATGTTTTATATGAACAAAATCTAGTCAGTGATTATGTTAAATCATAATCAGGTTAAAAGTTTAGTTGCGTAACAATTTAACTTTTAGGAGACATGGTTATCACAAAGGAATTTGCGCTGGACCAGATTGCAATACTATACCTAAACAGTAGGTAAAGAATTCCCAGTCATTTCAGATTCAGATTCAGATTCAGATTTATTCGTCACATGCACAATCATACACAGTACAATATGCAGTGAAATGCTT
>JAUMHJ010000013.1:15267981-15279936 GCA_032361105.1 Microctenopoma lineatum | reverse complement strand
TGTTAAACGACAAAAACAAAGTGAAAGAGGTCGGAGCAGTCGCGACGGCAGCCGATCTCACCGGCGCCATCTTGTTCAGCTCTAGTCTGTACTGTTTTTACGAGTCGCTCATGAATTCTTGGTAGCAACTCATTTTATTGAAGTGAATGGCAGTAGTCAAAAATCACAAATAGCAATGTACAGAAACCCTATATTCACAAGCTGCAGTCAAGTGGTTTCTGTTAAGTCTACTCTACCTTTTCATGCTCTTTACATTTATTGATAACACTATCTAAACCCATCACAACAACCCTGCTCTGATGATACAGTATCAGTGTGCCATTAAATTTTAATGTCACAGACACAACTGCAAAGCAATTGGAAATGACTCACTCTGCATTTAGCATAAACACAGTTGTATATGCTAAAGACCACACTGCTACTAGACAGATGTGACTGGACTGGACAGGGTATTATGTGGGCTCATTTTGATTTCTATTTTATATCAGCCATATTTATTTGACAACAAATTTGATTCATCAAAATTGTAGCTAGATAACTAGCAAGAAAAGTCGCTACATCCAGTGACTTCATCTGTATCAACATCCACAGACACTCACTGAGTCTATTTTTCAACCACCTTTGTGTCTCTCACTTCGAGGTGAGCAATCCAGATTCAGCAGTAGAACAAACTCCCTGACACTTATCTCAAACATGCTGAAGATTTAGTGTTAGAAGCCATCAAACTCCCAATTATCAAACTCACACAGACAAGCCAAGGAAATGGGGGGGTAGGTGCGGCTGTCAGTTAATTGGTGGGATTACAGTGTTTGCTCATTATCACATCCTAACACAGCTGATGAAAGGGAGAACTGGAGAAAAGCTGTGGTGGGGAACTTGTTTCGATGCACATCTCTCCAACTGACTGTGAGAGAATGTAATTGGTGTTATAATTAAATGTGACTTTGTCAACATCGTCACATTTAACCATCATATTCAGTCAGAATTTTAGTGTTTGATATCTTGCTAGAGTTGTGACTCACTATTTGAATATTGGGAGTCAAGTTGATAAGCTTGCAGTAGTAGTAGTAAGCAGGACCAAGAACTTTCTTCTGTTAACCTCAAGCAAAGTGGATCAGAGAGGTTTAGTAGACCTGGATGAATACAATTCAAAAAATTAATAAATAAGTTAAGACACAGTAGAGAATAGGAAGTGGGACATGCAGCAAAGGTTCCCATTCCTGTCTGAACTGTATTGTTTTTGCGTGACCAAGAAACCCTCATGATCAATGATGAGTCGTCCTACCTTCAAAACCAGTTTCCAGTTACTGCCATCAGACAAATGGTTTAGAGTTCCTCTGGTCTGAACAAAAACATGTATAAGAAATCCTTCATCCCCTATGCAAAAGAAATTGTGATAAAAACAAAACATGTTTCAGTCTGAGTGGTTTTGCATGTTATTGATATTATTTTTCATGGACTTCAAATATTAGTTGTTCATTAATCCAGCATTAATTATCTAGTTTTGATTTACCCTGGACTATTGCAACTACTACTCTTAGACACTGGGCAGCAGATTTCTTTAGGTTTTTTTTCACAAGAAGGAGCAGGAAATAGTGCCATTTTACTCAAATGTCTAAATAATAAAAAAAAAAGAAAATAAGGCAGCCGCTGATCTAATACCGTGAATGGCTTCCTAATAGACATTGTAATGTGACCTTTGCAGTAGCATGCTATCGTCATCGCCAAAGATTTTTGCACTTGAATAAAAACTCAAATCAAAGCCATTCATATCTGAGGTCATCGACTGCAGGAGGGAATGAACTGAGACAATGTAGTGAATTAATATTAATGAGCTCAGGTCAGCACCCTTGTAATAATTACACTTTGCACATTAGACCACACTTTGACCATGTTCCCTTTCTAAACCTATTTGCATGCATAATGTGGGATTTCAATAAGAGGTCATCATTTATTAATGCTGTCATTTATATTTATGACCAGTGTGCTTTCTTGGTATAGGGACACTGTCAGGCAGCTCAGGATGAGTGTTGCCATTTGGTCAGAACTTTGACAGGCCTGAGTGCAGCAAGGGATGGGGGTCCTTCTTCATAGATATACAAAAAAGATCACAGTGCCAACTCTACTGAACAATGTATATTTTCTCCAGCATGAAACTGGTGTTGCCAGTCACATTTTATCAATGTCCACGCCCCTATAGCAAATTAACAATGAACATTGTATTGTAATATGTTATAACATAGATGACCGATTTAGTCTTACTTTATGGTATTACTTGAACTGTATAAATTATTGACCGTTAGCTGGTAACAAATGTTGGCACAATGTTGCACTGTAATAAAGGCAGTGTTGAATTAGCTCAAAAGTCCCATGATTTCAGGCTTCTTAGTACCTCAGGAATTCACTGCTATGAAGATATGTTGGACAGGGGACTGAGACATAAAGCCATCTGCTTTGACTATATTTATGTTCTGTCCTACTTCATTCACCATGAAATCTAGAACTCAGCCACCCCTGAGAAATTTGGAAACGCAGAGAGAGAGAGAGCCAGAGATATCACACTGAGTAAAAGTTTGTTTATTTATCATGGTCTGTCAGTGTTGAAGATGCAAAAAATCTCATTTTAACTGAGAGAGTTGCAAGTACCAAGACAGCTTTCCAAAGTCAACTGTCATCATCTCCCCCGGGCAATTCTCTCCTCCGAAAACACAGGTAGAGCTTTTGGAAGCTAATGTATTCACATTCAGCTACCAAACCGTGCCTGATCAAGTTAAAGGTATCACTTGTAAAACCCTCGTGGGTAGAAATTGCTGGGGAAAAAAAGTTATCTATCATGTCAGGCTCCAACAGAATTACACATCATAGTCCAACAGGAGTGACACCAGCACAAATAGGAAGGGGCATATCTAAAGCATAACCTGAGGTATTTAGGATCTAACAGACTTGGTGGTTGACTGATGCTCAATCCCTTATTGGGACAAAGGTATTTAGGAAGAAAGATATTCATTGTGCAATCTCGAACTAAACCCATATGGTTCAGAGCTGTACCCAGGAGAAATATTACATGCATTAAGGTTTTCTTTTGATAGAGTCTCACTCTTCATTTTCCAATTTCAATTTAAAACCATTTGATATATCAAATACATATATGATATGTTCCTCACTTGCTGAACTTGCTTTGTAATTTGGGCAAATAAAAACATCCTTTTTGAATAAATAAAAAAAGTGGTTTATTGTCATTATGCTATAGCCATCTATGTCTTTGTCTATGCAAGCATGGCTAAATTGACCTGTATTATCTAAATAGGAGGGAACACTGAAAAAAAAAACAGAACAGTGTGTCTGTGTGAGGAGGAAGGAAGACAAAAGAAGGGAGGGTACACAGTAGCAATACTGGCATGAGAAAGCGTTAGCACCTGAAGAGCTGGATAGCCGCTCAGTTACTGATTAGAGCGCAAGTGGAAGAAGTGTAACTTGCTTATGGCAAATGGTGACGCAGCCTCCAACGCTCTTGGACACCGCAGCAGCGGCTCGAGTTTTTCCTCTGCCATGTCATTTTTGTCTTCCTCTTCTTTGATCTGTACATTCCTTGCTGCATTGAACTGCATATACTACATTGCTCTGTTTGTGTCTGGGTGTTTTGTCTTCAAAAAGGCCCAATTTGGATCTCCACATGTTGTAAGTGACTTGATGTGTTTGCGTTTCCTTCTGCTCTAGTGGGAGCAGTTTGTGTTCCAGAGGGTGGTGAGAGTCAAACAGCAAGTACTGGTCTGTATGTGAAGGTTTCCTGTATATTCCGATGTTGAGGCTCCTTTCCTCTTCAATGTGTTCTGCAAATTGAAGGCCAAGCTGATGCCTGTGACACCCTCTCGGGTGAATTTAAGGTTAATGTCCACAGCGTCGATGTGTTTGGCGAAACTTTCTACCTCCTGTGTTTTAATCTTGACCCAGGCATCATTCACATACCTGTACCTGTGGCTGGGCGTAATCCCTGGGAACGAACTCAGGGCTATGCTCTCTACTTATTCCATGTAGAGATTGGCCACAGTAGGGACACAGGTGAACCCATGGCACAGCCATGTTTTTGTCTTTAAAAACGGTCATTATATTTGAAATAAGTGGTAGTGAGGCACAGGTCCAAGAGGGTACATATATTATCTGGGCTGAAGCTGCACTGGTTATTGTACAGTCACACAGACAAATACAAACAATAACCTAATCAAGATCATGGATATCTCCAAGGTAATGTGCAGTGGAAACTACACTAAGGACATTTCACTTCTTATTTTAAAAGCTTTATCAGTTCTTTTAAAGTTTTAAATGTGAAAAAAACCTCTTTATGAACAAACAAGTCCAGTTGCCACTGAGCAGCACTTTTAGCAGCTGGCCTGTCAACAATCAGTAAATGCACTTGAAGAAATACCAATATCAGTAGATGTGTGTCTCTGTTTCAGGCCATTGTCACTGTTAACAGTGCAGATCGAACTCATTGAGGTTCCAGGGTCCAGAGATTCTTCAAGTTGGGAGATATACAAAGGTAGACAAAGTATGACTGGCATGATCTCTCAGTCGTCTTCCAACCCAAGTTGGGCATTCGATTCTTAGTCCCGGCAAGCTATAAATAAGCTATAACCTATGTAGTATAGTATATAGAATACTATGCTCATTTAAGTCCTTCACATGGCACAGTAACCAAATTCTGCTGAATTTAAGAGGATTTAGTGTCTTGTCCTGCAACACCTCGACATATGGACAGAAGGACTGCCCTAAGAACGTAGTCACTGACAATAAATGATGATTTACGTTGTTTATAACTGGTGGTGTAGTGGCTAGCACTATTACCTCACAGCAAAAAAGACAGGCCAGGAGTTTGCATGTTCTGCCTTTGTATCCAGGTACACACAGCTTTCTCTAACCATCCAAGACATGCCTGTTACGTTAATTGGTCACTCCAACTTACCCCATGTGTTAATGTTTGTCTCGGTCAGCCCTGTAATAGACCGGTGACCTGTCCACGATCCAATTAGAGTTGAAATTGACTCCAGCATGGCTGCATGTAATGATGCTTTTGGACTCATTTGGTAATATAAATACTCCCATTTTTTATTTTACATAAAATAAAATACACTGTATACAACAGGAGTTTCTATGTACACACATACACAGTTTGTACTATAGATAGAGGGTTGTAAAACAAATACAAATGTATTTCAGCATATGGTAAAACTACTGTGCATCAGTGAACGCCTTTAAATTTTCATTAGTTTACTTGTTTATGAATCTTTGAGAAACATAGCCGTTCATGAGATCATTGCAACAGATGGGCAAGTCATCCACTTGCTGAAAACTAGGATATTTTTAATGTCTTTGAGAGCACAAATTCACACAAAAACACCACCCCTGAGAGAGTGAAAAAATATGGTGTGAAGCAGCAAAAATACTGTAGATGAGAAATATTCTTTCTGTGCATGGAGAGAAAAATATGAAGTTATAGACTCCAAAATAGACCGAGAGAGAAAAAAAGCAGCTTTCACATGACCTCAGTGAGAGCCAAGCAGATTCGCCACCATCTGCTTGTAGCTTTGACAATGATAGGAGTGGATTTTTAATATAGCAAAGGAGGCCAGGCAGTGCAGTGACATCCAAATGAGAAGCAGTGTGAACATGTCTGCTCATATTACAGTGAGACTGTTTGTGAGTGCATTCGTGTAGTGCCTTTGTGTGTGTGTGCATTAAGGAAAAGGAAGATACATGTTGAGAGTAAGAGAGAGAGTGTGTGTGTGTGTGTGATGATACATTCCTGCTCATCCACAGGAGTGTGGGAAGGTAGAAGATGAAAGGCAAGGGGAAGCCATCTCCAGCTGTAGAGATGACAAACACCTTCTCACTGAGATTCACCTTCACATTGAAAGCTTTACATCTCATAAGTTAACTTCACAAGACAAGCAATTTAACAGAGCTAAAGCATATAAATAATTGTAAATCCTATTTTTAAAATAAGATTCTCATGCATTTTAAGGATGGTAAGAACGTCTGCAGCCTAAAGTGGGAGCATTTTGTGCATACTGTACATGTGCCTGTAAATAAGTTTGAAATGTTTTGGCCACAGCAGGGCTAGTGTTTCACAAGCATACGTTAAATTTGCATGAGCTGAAAATGTGTCACAGAGATTTTTGTTGTAACAGCCACCCAGCAGACATTTAAGGTGTCTCATGCTTTTCAACAGTGGCTCCCTAATGTCCACAAATGACTTAAATTCTCCCAGATCAGATCATTAGTGCATCTACTGTGCACAGGAGTACTGTACACTGTTTCTCAAAGCAGTAGTACTTGTGAGGCAGAATGTAGGTCATCTGTGTTTCAGAAACATTTTTTAATTGAAATAATTAAAAATAATTTATTTCAGTTTTTTACAAATTTTTTGTAAAACTATTTTATTTTATCTGACACGATAACAACATATTTGAAATCGACCATCGGCTTGTTGTTCTGTAGACTTTTTTAGTGACATCCGCCATTAAAGAAAACCTATATCAATCACTTTCTACAGTAACGAAAGTCCCGGAGAGTCTTTCCTGACTCACTGAAGACTTTTACTTTGCTCTGGCTCAGGGACACACCTGGCAAGGGAGAAATTAGGAGTCAGACGGGGTTCAAACTTGCAACCTTCTACATCCCAGTCTTACGCTTAATCCATTGAGCAATGGGGAAACAGTTTTGGACCCTCCACAATTATCAGCGGGTCTGCTGGGGCAACAGCATCAGAGCCAGATACACCAACAAACTGGACAAGCTGATGAAAAAGGTTGATCCTTAGAGCAGGTGGCGCAGAGGAGGCTGCTCATCAAGCTGCTGAACATCATGGAAAACAGCTCACATCCTCTCCACAACCGGCTAGTTAAACAGCGGAGCAGCTGTAGCCATAGACTTGTTCAGCCACGCTGTGATAAAGAAAGATACAGGAAGTCCTTCCTGCCAACAACCATCAGTCTGTACAATGAAAGATGATTATGACAGAGACCTCTGCTCCAACAATCTAAACCTTTTTAAAAACTAGCCACGTTAAGTAAAATTCAATCTCACCTCTACTACAGCTCTGTGATAACATTTTAGTTAACACTAGATTAACAAGGACGGATCATACCAATACACAATCAACACAAAAGGGGAAGTTATAAAACAGTTAATACCGTTTTCTGAGCACCACAAATCCTGATCTATTCCATTCACTATCATTTGGAAAGTCTCGAGCTGTAGGATTTCTTATATTTGATCCTCATGCATATGTGCAGGGAGCTGTGACTGGAGGAAGTCTCTCCTGGAGATTATCTACGGGTCCAAACATCTAAGTCATTTTTTAATACCACAACCCAGAAGAATGATGATTTTATACAGTGCATTACCTTCTGAGCAACCTTCAAAGGAACGAACAAATCCCATATGTCAATCCAGTATCTAGTTCTCGCATCCACGTGTAATGCAACCCCTTAGTAGTGTACACTGTAGACTGAGGTTAACTGCAGAGGTGAGCACTATTTCCCAGCATGGTCATTACCTCGAGCAACCCTATTTCACATTACAGACATTACTGTTTTTTGATTTGTGTTGTTTCATATACCAGACATCAGAATAAAAAAAAAAGCAATTTAGGCCAGAAACTGTTGTGAACTCCCGTGTTCTGAAGATGTAGGGTAAGCATATGGCCTGCGCCGTGTGCTGAATGCTATACAGCACAAACAGACGCCTGATGAGCATACCAAAGCATCTTTATTATGCCAGGCAGTGGAAGATTAATAAGGTGATGTGTTTCGACTGTAATTGACCCAGTTAACAAGACCCTTGTTTTGTGGTTTCCTCCCCTGTAACCAACTGTGAGGGTGCTCAAACAAGTGCCAAAAACTCCCATCTCTGCCAAATGAAATTGGCTTATTAATTCCAATTATACTGATCATTGAACACTCAAATGAAAATGAAGACGTTTCAACTTGACTAATTGGCCCCAGGAGTGAGCGTATGTTTATGTGTGTGTGTGTGTGTGTGTGTGTTTATGCACACGCGTGTGCGTGAAGGGAGGGAAGGCAAAGGAAAGACAAAAAAAATTTCTAGGACAGCGAATTAACTTTAACATTGTTAGATTACAGTGTGGTGTGCAGAAGGGACATAAAACACAGCAAATGGCAGTTGGGCTCCATTTTTATCTCGTTGCCTTTCTTTGTGATACATAAGTCATTATTTTAATAACACAAACATCTTTTTGTGTGAATAAAAATGATGTCTTTCTTATCTGAAATAACTGATTGATGGTTCAAAGCTTCTTCATCCTAGTGAATTTTTTTTTTGTGAAATCTGTGGCCAAAATCAAACACGCTGTGAGATATGCAACCTGTACTTCTGGCTTTTCTGTTGCGGAACTAGTCCTCCAGTGAAAGTATTTTGGCAGTCACTTCCTGTATCCAATGGTGATTTAGAACTTGTTTGGTTTCAGTCAAATCTCTGTTGGCTTTCGGTGTTTGTCCGTGCCAAAATCAAACGATAAGGAGGGTCTCAGGTGGTACTTACACTGCTTGTCAAGAGGATACAATGTAGACAGTTTAACAGTGGAGCCAAACACGTGTTAGCACATGAGTGCATGGATTTTCCATGATCAGACAGACAGAAGCCATTTCCTAAAAATGTGTAGTGTACAAATCTCCTTTTTACATCGCACCTCTACCTCTATGTTATAAGTCCTACGTTTATTGCCTAGCTATTGACTGGTTTTCTGGGACAAAACTGACCAAGTCTTTTAAAGAAAGGAAAAAGCAGATTGTTCAACTTCAGGAAGCTGTGTTCCTTTTAAATTGTGCACAGTGCCCTGTTCTCTGGGGTTGTATGGTGGTGAGAAGGCATCAAGGCTTGCAATGCCAGCATATGTACAAGTCCAGAAGCCACAATCTGTAACTAGACAGAAAAAGATTGAGGATCTTTGACAACACCTCTCTCACAGTGGCCATGGTGGACAGAAAGCTCAGTGAGCCACTGGCTGATTCCACACACATGGAAAGACTAAATCGCCTAAATCCTGACTTCACAACGATGGAACTGCACTGAGTCCCTCACTTACTCATTTTACTCTGCTTCACAATGCTCACAATGCTGACGACTTACATTTACAATGATTAATGCTGCTATTAACACAATCCTCACACACCTGGAGAGCAGAGACACATATGTGAGGATGTGGTTACAATAAATACAGTTATTCAACAATTCAACAAAACAGCATTTGATAAACAAGCTGGTATTCCTCAGACTGACATCATCCACTCTGTGCACAGTCAGTGAGAGCTGGTAACCAGACATTAAGAAGAAGAACAACAGAACAGGAGACAGACTAAAGGACTGAGGTGATGAACTCTCAGTTCAAACACAGATAAAACCAAGGAGCCAATCATTGACCCAACAAAAAAGATGTTGCAGCACACCCCCATTCATATGGCTGAGGCTGAAGTGGAGAGAGCAGGTTCTTTGGAACTTACATCAGCGAGGATCTGACCTGGACTCATAGCACACAAACACTGTACTCAAAACTCTAATGATATCTGTCTGTTACTGTATGTCATCAGGCACTATGCACTTCATATAGTGTAAAGCAATATTCTAGGACATATTAGAAATGTCTTTCAAAAGTAAGGTGAAGTCATGGATCGTAAAACATCAGAACTGATGAGATGTAGACTATCATGTTTCATTTTCTCAAACTGGTTTCTGACACTCATTTTGCTGGTGCATGGTTGGTTTGTTTGCATGTAATAGTGTAGATAAGATTTGTTCAGCATTCTCAATTGCCTTGTAATGAATAAGCAAAACAAACCATGCAAAGCTGCTTAGTATGCACCATATGTTCAAAATAATGTACTATACTGTGAAATAATAAAATGTCTTAATGTTGTATTTTATCACAAGGTCCAGCTACAGGACTGGGGCATGCAGAGAGCAAATAATGCTGCTAATGTTGGGCCTCACAAACAAACAATTAGCCACCCCTTTTTCCATCAGTAATCAGCATTTCAAGGTATATTGATAGTGAAGCCTCGCTCAGCACTGAGACCCCCCAGCACAAAACACCACAGAAGACACAGTGAGGCCATTCACAGAGACAGAGAGGCAAACACCATGTTACGGTGTTTATTTAATTTTGGGGTTGGGAGACTGAAGAGAGCTATGAGGAAATGACATGGACGCACACACACACATCCTCCCCACTCATAGGTAAATATACACGCCGCCAGTACATATGCATACATAGTGCTATTAGAGCTCAGCTGAACCATTTAGTGTTTGCAGGCCGGTGGCCAGAGAAAGAGCTAACTGTCCCAAAGGCCCAAAGGCATATTTTAAATGACCTTAATCTACCTAAGTGGTACCCTCCAAAGTTTGCTGCATTGATGGTGCCTTCACACACACACACACACACACACCTACACACACACACACACACACACACACACACACACACACACACACCACTACCATTAATATGTGTCTTGTTATACTGTTATACAGACACTCACTATGCCCTTAGCCCACTAAATGTCTAACTCTAAAAACTATATCCTAACCACTTCCTATAATGCAGCATTACTTTAGATCAACCTTTCAGAGCATCATTTAGGCCTCCACCTATATATGATTTTAGTAGCTGTTGATTATGACAATTGTGACAAACATCTGGATTTAGAGCTGGATTTGAAGTGTACTGGTGGTAGTACAGTTATGCACACTGCTGGGAACTTGAGCTATTGTTCCTTTCTGACTACACTGTCCCTTTAAATACTGATGAAATATAAAAAAATGGTTAATTTCCCAAAGAATTTCACACTGTTGTTACTAGTTGGTATTTTCAGTTGATTTCTATACAATGAGCTTTTATTATGTTACTACAATTTCTCTACATGTTTACTGCAGCGTTACAATAAAGCATCTGCTGCATCTCATTTATCTCCCTCCTACAACAGTCAATGCAGGAAATAATTGGCAAGTTTGATAGACAGAGAGGATTATAAGCATTACTGTAACAATGATAAGTATCTTCCACCACTACCATTAATATGATGATTCTGTTGTTCTTACTGCTTCCGACATATAATCTTAAAGCCTCATACAGTATGTGGGTGTGTAGAATATGATTATAGGCTTTCATTATACAAATAAATAGAGGAGAGAGCCAGAACAAGTGGGAAAAGAAGATGAGGAGGGCTGCCCCTGCAGAATCCTAAAGTATGGAGGAAATACAGAACAATATCTATGCCTACAGGAACAAAACAAAACAAAACAAATGGTAAGAGAGAAAAACAGACATATTAGTGGAAAATGGGAGAGAGAGGCAAAGAAAAGATATAGAGACAAGAAGGGAGAGAGAATATGGAATGACATGTGTTACGAGAGCAGTAATCCACTTGTCACATGCAGAGATGTCAACTTCTTCACACAGCTAGGCATAAATCCATTTATTCCAGTAATAGTTGCTCTTATAAACCACAGTCTCACTGTAAAAGCACAATGAAATGTTCCCAATGCCAAGTACCTAAACAACTGCATGTTCACGCAGGAGCAGCAATGAACCTGACAACTTCTGAAAATGGCATGAACCAAAACGCAGATGCAAATTGGGAAAACAGGTACATTCAAAGAAGAGAGGACTGGATCACTGGACCACTGGGCCGATAAAGAGAGCAGGGTTGGTTGTCAGGTCTAGGGGGTTGATAACAATGTCTGGAATTGGATGAGAATAATATGTACCCAATGTAGCTCAACACCTCATCTTCATTTCATTGACTGTAGTCCAGGTTTGCCAGAACGTGACTCCCATTGATGATTAATTCAATTCAATTCAATTTTCAATTCATCTTTATTTGTATAGTGCCAAATCACAACGAAAGTCATTTCAGGGCACTTTACATAGCAAGGTTTAGG
>JAUMHJ010000013.1:15229667-15262370 GCA_032361105.1 Microctenopoma lineatum | reverse complement strand
TAAAACTGTGGGTGGGTTTGTTTACATGCTGATTAAATCCAATGGACTCTAACAAAGAACTAAATGCAGTGCTGAGAGTACTCCACAGATGGTGCTAACACTTATTTTCATAAAGTCAAAAACAAAAGCAGAACTGTGCAAACGAAGCTGCGTAGTTGGGGCATCTAGGTTAGGTCTGTGCAGCAAATACACATGGCTAAGCTTAGTAAACATGTTAAAATGTTTTAATACTGCTTTGGTCACAAAAACTTCTATATCAGACATGTCCACCACATGAATTTGGTTTAAGTTACAGTTCCTTTAAAATTGTACTTACTATTTACATTTTACAAATCTTTATTGTTTTTGACTGTTAACAAATTCTGTCTACTGGTGAATGGCAACATACACTTTGTTATTTTGATTTATTTATGTGCAATCAAAAGGCAGAAAAACTAGTTGGGATCAAGTCACTTTACAAGTAAAAACATTGTAATATAATTTTAGTTTCTGCCAGCGCCATACTTTACTAAACTGGGTCAGAAACAAAAAGTCAGATTTGCCGCTGAATTTGTGGCGATTAGCAATGCGTGCGGGGGAAGAACATTTAAAGAAGAAAGAAAAAAGTAGATGAAGAAGATAAAACTATAACAAACTGTTACATCAGTGTCTTAACAGTAATGTATGTGTCAGCAGGTATGTGGAGCATATACTTAGAAATGTCTTTTACTCTACTGACATGTCATTATCTCTTCATACAACAGCCTCCACAGTTTCTGACAAATGCATTCAAATCATGTAGATATGGTTACAACTGAACTGTAACAAACTGTAGGGTAGTATATATCCATTCGGAAAATATTTGAGACAAGAGCATGTCTTCTCAGTCTCTGCTTTTGTCAGGTAATGCATCACTCCCCAACATCGGCTTTTTCTCTCCCCAGGCTTGCTGGCACAGTGATGCCATTCAAGCCGAGGAAAGATGAGAGGGTCTGCTCCATTGAGCATACAGGGGGAGAAGTGCGATATGTTAGCTCTCGCTCTCTATAAGCCAGACACAACGAGGTTCCCACACACGAGGCATCGGGTTCAGTCTCAGCCTCGCCTCCTCAATTTTCACTATTCATCCTCAATACTGATAAGGAGAGAGAGAGACAGACACGGAGAGAAGCTGTAGGTGGCAAAAAAAAAGATACAGAGAGAGAGCGAAGAAGAAAAACTGAGGGACATTAGAGTGGAAGGTAAAAGAGCAAGATGAATGAAAGCACTCGGACAAGAGAGAAAGGGCGAAGGAGTGGAGTCAGTGTAAAGGTGGAGATAGGTGGGGTGGTGAAAGAAAAGAAATAATGAACGAAACAGGCAGAGAGGCGTGTGTGAGGAGATCTGCAAGAAATCTTAGTCTCATGAAACAGCCGGAAACAGCCCAGACCTGAAACAACCTGACACAAAACAGAAACACACACTCTGGCTGCCGGAGACCTTTTACTGTGTCTCAGTCAGACACACACAAACACGCTTGAAGGTGTCCTGCAGAGGGTTTGACCACTGCTTTGCACTGCATATCACTGTTTTGATGACAGTGCGCTCTACTAGCAGGATACAGAGGAACCTGCAGGCACAGATACAGACATATCTGCTGTTCATGCTGATGGGACACTGAGCTGGGCAGATACCGCTGATGCTGAACAGCCTTTGAGGTTAGTGAGAAATGTAAATATTTTCATCCAGTGCCCTGTTTTGCTGAAGTGAAGCTCAGAACAAAAGGCTGGTTCTGAAGCTGTAACTGCTTACACAACCAATTTATTACAAAAGACAAGGAACCGGGAGATGGCTTTAGACTGTACTTACTGTTTGAAGGTCACACTCTGTCTGGTGCTTTTAGTGGTTGAACATGTTTTGAGTGATGAGAAGGTTTTAAAAGGTTATTTTTCCTAAAGCACTTGGTGCTTAATTTTCACTGAAATGCATCACATGTGCCCAGCCCAGGAAGATGGAAAATGGGGGGGGGGTGTGATGTTAGTGGACAATAAGGATCAGCTGTCCAGTTTGGTCTTACCAGTTCTCTTTTCTCCGCCGAGTCTACACATACACAAAATTATTTGGTAATAGCAAAGTATTTCAGCCATGCACTGGCAAAAAGTGGCGATGAAGACTGCTGGCTAGGAAAAAAAAATTGGGAGGATAAAGTTCAGCAGCGTTGTCAAACCTCAAGGACACACAGTTTCAGCTGAACCCTACGTTTTAGATGTAGTCCAGAGTCACGAGCACAGAACACTAGAGGATCTGGCTGTGCAGACACTTTATATAGTGGCACCTTGTGCCTACACATTCACACACACATATATAAGGCATCTACACCGACAAATATATGTAGTGTATGTCCACAAATAAACACCCCCACTCCCACATTCACTGAGAGAGGATAGCACACTTCACATCCTCTCCCACACACAAGCTCACCACACAACAGCAGTGCTCTGAAGTGGATTAGTCTCCACAATGCCGTCTTTTATTCCCAGTGGAATGTAACATTTTAGAAGAGAATACCCCTAACCCCCCTTGTGCCACCCCTCTTCTTCTTCAACCATTTTTACTTTTTAAAAACAATATCATCAATCAAAGCAGGTGGGTGGCTGTCAGGGGGCCACGAATGCTCCACTTAGCCATCACATGGTCATGATTATTGTGTTCATCACTGGGGAAATTGAGGGGTTATGACAGAGAGTGCCAAAGAATGTGCCTATTGTCTGTGTAGGCTGAGCAATGCTGCAATCGATTGAGCAACCCCCGCCAGGCTGCGAGCACTCGTTTATTGGCATTCTAATTAAAAGTGTATTAACGGTAAACAGTGTTTTGATTGTAAATATGAGTCATATGGCCACCTGATCAGAAGGTGAGGAAGCTGAAATTGAGATGTACTATTGATTGAAGGAGCTAATTTGGAGGGGAAATGATGAATAAATGTTTATTACAGGAGCAGCACCTGGAGGGTGTGAGATGAAGCGGGGAGTTTCTAATAAGCTGGCCGCAGCGATGGCCAAATTGCTCCTGTCATCAAAACTAAATTTCTCATGTTGTTCCACTAATGGCTTGCCTAAGTGAAATATGTATAAGAAAAAGGAAGCGCTTACCAATTTACTTGTAACGCAGTTTGCTACAAATCACCTGTGGACATCGAGCAGGAGACACAACGGATTCATTTAGTAATGAAGGATAAAAATACATGTGCAGGAGGGAAGGCGATGACACATTAGTACCTCCAGTTTTTTTCAAGTTTCATCAAACTAGCAGATTGGAATTTCATCACACTTGTGATTAATTCATACCTTTGCATAGAGACATGATTTTCACGATAAAAAAAGAAGAACCACATAATTGTTCCATTGATTGAAATATACTTTTTAAATTATTTTGAATCTGTACGTGTGCACAATGACAATAAAGATATTCTAAGTCTCTTCATAGTAATGGGGGGTTGAAGTGTATGTTGGAACCATGTTGGAATAACATGGAAACAGAGGGAAGTCTTTGGCTTTTTGACTATTCTAAATACCTTTATTATTTTTGACATTTGTGTGTTTACACTTAGAAAAACACCCTAAATTTATTAAAATAAGACTTAGACCTTATATTATCCCATGAATAAAAAAATATTTGTGGACTGGCTGCGCCAGTGGGGCGCTCGGAGTCAGGGTATCAGTGTTCAAGAACACCTCGACATGTAACCAGGTGGGGCTGGGAATTGAACATGCTATTCTAACTTGGGTTAGAACTGCTTTTCCCACTGAGCTCGCATGTTGCCTGAATGGCTTAATTGTCTTAATCAAACCTTACACTAGTTGAACAGCACTCCTGGTTGTATCCCATCCATCGCTCGATCTGTCCGTTGTAATCAGTTTTACTTCACTGAAAGCAAATAGAATTTAGGGACTTCCTTTATACACAAGACTTTTTCGAAGTATGTCTGAGGAGTGAAGCTTGATTAAAAAAAAAGTTTGTAGCCTCAGCAGACATGAGTCACAAAGTGAAGAAATAAAGTAGTTAAACAGGCAAGTAAATGTGACAGCTTGACTGCAGAATATTCTGTATGTATATATGTGTGTGTGTGTGTGTGTGTGTGTGTTTGTAGGTGTGACCGCACAAGTGACCTAGATTATACGTTCATTCAGAGTGTGGTAATAAAAAAAGAGTATAGTTGCTTTGAATGTGTGGCTGTTGTACCCATTAACAGAGGTGACATTATACATGGGCAGCATCCATATACTATTACTATATATTTTAAAGTAAAAAAATACGTTGGATGCCATTGGTATATACTAATACAGCCGGTGCCTTTTGAATGTGTGTGTGTGTGCACATCTGTGTGTTTCCATGCCGCGAGCAGCAGGGGATCAGTGGACCAGATGTGTGTGATTTATGGAGTGGCAGAAGCTGCAGTGGAGAGGCCTCCAACATGTTAAACATTATTAGCCACAGATGGAGCCATATTCGCACCCAACAGTGATCACACACTCACCTCAGGTTTTCATACACGTGTGTGCAAACAGGACATTTCATGAGGCACCAAATAGCATCTCACCCTAAGCTGACCTTGCTGTTGGGTTTTTCAACAGTATTTTCTAGCCTAAAAGACCAATTGGTTTGATGCCCTGGAATAAGAACTGAACACCCAACAACATAGGGTGAGATGTGAGAAAGCTCAGAGGACTGAAAAAGAAATAATGATAAAACATTAAAATGGGGTGTTACTGGCAATATATGAAAACTGGAATTGTGTAAAATGCTTCTGGTTTTCAAGCAATGTTGAAAGGAAAATCAGGAGAGTGTGGAATACTCCCTCTCGCCAGACCACGAGTGATCCTCATCAGTGGCGCCCAGAACGGCCCACGTCAATAGGGGGGCCGAAGTTAATGCACTGTAATGCATTTTGTTTTTCTTCCGTTACACTTAAATGTGTCTTACTTTTGCATTTACAGACAGTTCATTATTAAAGACCTTTCTGATGCACTTCCTATTCTTTATAATGCCTAGGCATTATACAAATACGCTATTTCATACCTCAAAACCTCTGGCATTCTAGAAATTGTCTAGAAATTCTACAGAATGCTGACTTTTCACAATAATATGGTACTTGTGTCTACCTTTATTGAGTTCACAAATGTATCTGAATACATCTATAACGTCCTCTGCAGTGACCCAGAGAGCTTTATGTGAGGGGCTTCATGTCCCTGGTAGGGCAAACTGATCCAAGCAAGGTAAGAGACCAAGTATGGTTCATGACCTCTTATGATGAATCAGAACTTTAAACTCTTTTTTCCCTCACCTGGAATATCACCTCTGTTGAGACGTTGAGGGGTTCTTGACGCACAGCTTGGGCTCTGGAACCAGTCTCCCTGAGAGGGGCTGGACTCTTTTCTACTCTAGAGTTACCCCCGATGACAGGTGTCGAGCCCACATTCCCCAATTCTCAGGGCCTGTACACTGAGGTTTACCCCAAATGAGGAGTTGGTAACATTTGTCTGCTCTCAGTAGTAGGGGCCCTATTACTTTACTATTGCCTGTGCGTTTGTGCTGAATATCACTCTGGAGTACCCACCCTTTTCGGGGTCTCTGGAGGGGGAGGCTAGAAAGCGTATATGCTGTTTTGCTGCAGGACTTCAATGCTCATGTGGAAAATGACAGTGAGACCTGGAAATGCTAGTTGGAGCGGTTCAGCAACATTTGATGAGACAGCACAACATGATGGAGAGATTTTGTATTTTATCTGGGCTGGAAACATCCTAGAACTCAACCGGGGGAAACAGCTGTAAAAAACGTTGTTGGGGAGAGGGACATCTGGACATCTTTAGTTTGCCTGCTTCCAACACATTCAGATTCTGCATAATGCCTCAAAAGTGAGTGTCATGTGTCAATAAAAATTGGTAAACTAATAAAGTTGATGTGATCATCTAGATGATTTTTCAGAGAGGACTATTCAACTGCCATTACTGCTATTAATATCTATTGCTCATCTGCTGTTATTGAGTAGTACTGAAAAGGCATTTATGATTTTTGGTAGTGGAAGCAAAAGTCTGAAACCTGACAGACAGCAATCAAGTTTAACGTATTTAGAGTATCAGGACTCTTAGGACACCAGAATCACTTCTTTCACTTTTGTAGCTGGTCATAAAACAAAAAGTGTCAATATCACTTGGCAGTTTTCCTTGTCGAGAATGTCGAGAATGAAACTTGTGCATCCTTGGTGTGTAAGATAATGTAAAACAAAGAGGATTAAAGCAGCAGTGAATACGGAAAAGTAGGGTAGAGAATTGAGCAGATGGTAATGCTGAGTGACACAGAGGAAGGCTACAGATGAATATAGAAAGGAAAAGAATGAGCATATAGTCTTGTAGAACATGGAAAGGCAGAGTGTGCTGGGGTTGAAAAGAGGCAGACACACAGAGATGGAGAGAAAGAGAGAGAGACAGCTGAGGGCTCAGACTGAGCTGACAGGTGTAATTGGAATCTAAATAGCAGGGAGTGAATGTCAATGACGTTGACTGACAGCAGCTTAAACCTTCCTGGTGACACCCCCTCCCTATCAGGCAGTCGCTCTCTCAAAGATACAACGCTCCTATTTTATCCCAGTGAAAATGTAAGGATCGAGGGTAAAAGACGACACACCGCCTCAGGGCTCTGACCTCTTCGTTTTAAACTTGACTCTTGCTTCTCTATCGATGACAGTACGTTTTGTGCTTCTCCATACTATAGCATACTTTTTTCCAGGAGGATCAATAAAGTTTATAAATGGGAGGCAATGGTTGAGCTGGTTAAGCAGTTGTCCATGAACTGCAAGGTCAGTGGTTCGACCCCCCCCCCCCACACACACACCTCCACCACCACCCCCTACCACCATTCCTCACTGCCACATGTGTCCTTGAAGAACACACTGAACCCCAAACTCAGGATCTTGCGCGTAGCTGCCCTTCACAACTTTCACATCGGGATTAAAAAGTTTATTAACACTTTTTAGTTGCATTTTGAAATTTTTAATCATTGTTAAAAATGATTAAAAATAAACACTCTTTAAAAATCCGACCTTGCATCTAGCTGCACTCACACCTGCATTAGGTTCATATCCGTAGTTGTGAATGACCTTGTTGATGTGAGAATGCAGGTTTCTTACATTCAAGAATGCTTGAAATCAAATCCACAATAAAAATAATATTTTCAAAGTGTAAAACAATCTTTACAACCTTTTCATCATTACTATCTTATTGTGATCTCTTCATTCTCAATTTCAGCTCCTGCAGTGCTCACAGTGGGCACGGCACCTTCAGTTTGTTTTAAGTTCCATGTAGCACACGTGGTGGTGAGTTGATGCCATACTTCCATTGGAAGACAAAACTAACAAAGCTGAAAACTGTAGAAACAAAGAGAGGGAGCCTTGATGTAGCACATTAACAGGTGGCACGTCTCTATAAATGTTCAGCTGGGTGGGGGCCCAGCCCGCATAGCCTGTATTACCTGTTTCCTTCATGTGTTCAGATTGTGAGGAGTTTTAATAGTACAGCTGGAAGGTTGCAGCTCTCAGCCTGACAAAAGGTAGCACTGGAAGCTCCGGTATCGTAAGTAGCACATTAACCACCGTAATGTGGGTGTTTTGAAAGGAGGCTTGCCAGTTGCTAGTGTTCTGTTAGTGGGATAGTGGATGACTGTCACCATGGCAACAGCTTTAACACACATGTATACACACACACACACACACACACACACCATTGGATCTAATTAGCCAGAAAGCTGACAAGAAGATGCTAATGCTGGTAATGGCTGGATACGAGAAGAACAGACAGCTTGGAAATGGCTGAGTTTCATCGTGTTGATCCACCTCCTGTTTCCACCCCCCCTTCCCCTCACATCTTACTCTCCCCTTCTTCTTCTTTCGTCCCATTCACTGTCACCGCAAGCCCTCCACTGTGGTAAACATGGATGTTATGAAAGCCTTTTTGAAAAGACTTAAGAGCCAGAATATCAATTGAGGATGTGTACCGACGTGTGCCAGCCCCACAGAGATGACTATCGAACAGCACACAGGAAGCAGCTACAGTGCATTAGCAGACCTATAAGGTCCATTAGTACCTGGGAGGTAGCAAAAAAAGGGATCTGGAGATAAATAACTATTCTGTAACTGTGCTGTTTACCTGTTGAACATTTGGTTTATTAAAAATAAGTGTGGCATTCTCAGAGACATCTGTACAACAATAAGTAGCACATTTAACATATGTTCCACCGCCTGTGGCACTGTTAACAAGAAGAACTTAACCAGGAAGAAGTGGGAGGAAGAAGTGGGAGGAACAGAGTATGATATTGTTTAGATGTTTTAATCACTTTAGTTTCATCCCTACTAAATAGAAAGTTAAATTTAATCAGTCTAACTGATTGTATCATTTCAACAGGAAGACATACTTTTTTGTAATTTTAGTGCGTCTACACAACCTAGAGTGTACTTTGAGATGCATTGTTGGGCTAATCAGGAAGTAACAAAAGGGAAAAACCTACACATACTGCAGTAAGCAAAAATCAATGGTCGCTGCTTATGTTGGCTCCACCTACCACTAGCAGATGAAATTTGCACCTTGCAGAGTTGTGAATGTACACGATTAACTATTAGCACTTTTCTGCAGAACAAAACATAAGGTTTTGTTCAGCCTCAGTGCCTTTTTTTGTCCCTTGTAGTTGCAAGGTAAGCACAATAACTGCAGACTGTGCTATGAAGTAAAAGGAAAGTGACACAAATAAAGGAACCCCAGATCATTCTCAGATTTCAGGTTTTGTGGCACAGCAATGTTCTTTCTATATCCTGTAATGACAGAATAAGTACTTAGGTATTAAAAATGCTTAAGCATTCTTGCTAGGATGCTAAATGCAGTACTGTTGGTTAGCATGCACAACAAGTTATATGTATCATCACATAACATTAGAATCGAATAGAAATGAGTATGTACTTTGTGGGTAATCTACTGATATAGCACCTGGAAATTTGGTTTAAATACATAGAAGGTGTAGTCCAAAGTAGAGGACAAAAGGCTTGTTGAGATTGACTTGGGTAAGGCCAATGTGATGGAAATTTATTATTTAAAGACTATAAGTATGATGGAAACCTTGATGTTCTGTAACGAATGTTGTTATCAATATGCTTTGTCCTTTCCTATTTTCATCTTAACCCATGTACTTGTGCCATGTTGTGTCTTGTTGCCATGTCAAAGATAGTAAGTAGATGTAGATAGATTCCAGTGGAGCCCAGACAGACTGTCTCTCTGTCCCTGCACTGTTTCAGTGTCACATCCCCCCACTTGTATGCAGGACTATAAATGTTTGTTTCACCCTACCTATGTTGCTGTTGGCATTTCTTTGCAGGAAATACATTTTTAAAAGACAGATCGGATGATGGGTTTTAGTTGATTTTTCATCCTGGTCAATTATGTTTAGTTTTTTCACTACACCAGCACACGGGGCTTTGGTTGGGTTTTTCTCTGTATTTCAATTTGCCGTGCTGCATTTTGGGTCTTTGAGAAAATGAAATTGAGGGAATCTTGTGGAATGGAAAATGTTAAGTGTGACACTTTTAATAAAGAAAGGTGTTGATGATTTTACTTTCACATCCAGGGACATTATTGTATTATTCTGTTTCAAGTGCATCTCACCAAAGGAATATGCACTTAGATGACATCACACACTGTTGAGCCTCCACACAACAGAGTTTAATTGCCCCCAAATTTTCCACACAGCTAACATTAGGTTTTCATGTCAGTCGCTCAGAGCCAGAGGCTATAGACATGCTGTTTGCAGGACCCATCACTTCTGCAATCAGCTTTTGGTTATGAATTATGTTGTCCAAGCGGCCTCACCTCTGACATTTTTTTTCTCTTATTCTTCAACGAAAAGTAACATCTCTCATTTTCTTGGAACAGTTCTCATACAGTAATAACCATAATTAGCATACCATTGTTGGCTATTTGGGTTTGATTGCCATAGCAACTGATTCACCTAAGCTGGCTGGAGTAGGCAGTTCTCCAGACCCTTAAGCTGGGGCACAGTAATCTATGTGAAGGAGAATAGAACAGAATGTATGAAAGAGGGTTAGCATGTAAGTGACACAGAGCAAGAAGAATAAGATAACTATATAGGGAGAGAGGGAGAGGAAGGAGAGTGTACAGGAGGAGGACTAAATAAAAAAATGAGCCACAAGGGGAAGTCCTTCACGCTTGATTCACTGGGATCAAAATAAAGATGTTTTCTGCAAGATGGTGACAGATCCTGCGTCATGATGTACAGTCTACCACATAACAGATGGGCAATATAAGTATACATTAAATTGTACTCAATGCACACACACAAAATAATCTAGTACTTTTAAACATTGTATTCAATCAGCACTTTTTCACATTGATTCTAAGTGATGCTTGATTTAGAGACGGCTGACTTGGAAACAAGATTTAGCTAACATCCACTTTTTACTGGAGCCATAAATACAAGGAAATTGTTTAATTCCCAACAGTGCTGCTAAAAGCTTAGTATTAATTAATGTGAGTGTGCAGTGCAATGTAGTTTCACATAGAAATAACGAAAGGGGGCTATTGGCACTCAGTATAACTTTGTAATTCAGCAATTAGCATTAGCAGAAATGCTAGCGTTGTCTAGCAGCTTAATTTCACTACAACAGCACCTAGTAAGACACACAGAACCTGTCCCACATAATGTGTGTCAGTGCTTTATGTCTGCCAACAAAGATGATATGTGACAGCAGCGGACACAGGATGTGAGTGTCATTAATAGAGAGGCTTAATCTCTTCATGTGCAAATCTGTTGATTTTAAACATGAAACAGACAGCATGAATAGCATTTCACAAACACAAGGTTGAATAAAGGGGCACGTTAATTTGCCAGAGCTAAGCAATTAGGTTGAACACAAGGCTAATTTCATCTCTCTAGTCCTTTGGGACATGATAATGTACTACGTGGAGAAGCATTACATGGCTAGGCGCTGCACATTCATGCTTTCAAGTGACTGTTAATTATTCATTAAATTTTTTTTTTAAACCACATCCAAAAGGGATTATAGCCAAAAGCCAGCTCCCAACCTGTGCTGCCTCTGTGAAACAGATCCACAGATATGAGAATGAAGCTGCTCCATCACAGAGAAACAGATGTACAAACAAATAAAAGTGCTGCTTGATCAGACAATATATCTGTGTGTGTGTGTGTTTTCTAAAACTGTGTGTTTGTTTTCTAAAACTGTGTGTGTATGTATGTGTTTGCTTGCATTTTCACGTGTGTGTGTGTGTGTGTGTGTGTGTGTGTGATCCTGACCACCCAGTCTGTCTAAATGAAATATGGGCGGACCAGGACTGTCAGACATGAGCAACTCACTACAAAAGCAACCATGATGGAAAAATGAAGGGGAAAGTCGTGTATACATCACTAGTTAATGTGACATAACCTTGTCTGACAAATACTTATGATGATGGAGCTTAGTGCAGCACACCAAACTTAGTTGGCAGGTCCCCCCCAATGAAAACTGTCGTGACTTAAAGTGTTTTTGAAAGCCAAGGCTAAGAGGTCTGAATATTGCAGCTAATATAATTAAACCAGGTCCACACAGGTCCTGAGCCCCAGGCCGTGGGTCAGCCTCCCAGCCTAGGGAATGACTATTCCTGAGCCAGAGAAAATGCTGAGGCCCCATTTCTTAGTCCTCAGTTCTGAGACTCCCTTGAGGCCTGTGCATTTCCATTTATTCCAAATACCAGGGGCTGCGGGGTGGGGAAGGAATGGGGAAGAGACAAGGTCTAGTACTGGGAAAATAATTAAGGCACTATGGAGCTAAGTGTTGTGAAGGAAGGGGGAGAAGTGAGGCAATCCCAGTCAGGAGGTTCCTCAGGAGCAGGACCCAGTGGCTGACCCCTTAACCTCTGACCATGCAGATTAGTCCCATGGGCCTGAGGGTTGACTTGGATGTTAGGCAGGCGGCGAAGCTGCTGTGGAGCAAGTCTGTTTTTCCTTCTTTAAGGGAGAAAAGTCTCATGATTTGGGAAGGAGCCATTAAAAACAGTCTCTCTGCGAGGTTCATAGCTGTGCGAGAGCTTTAGTTATCAGCATATGCATTGCTTCTGCCTCAGCAGATGTTTCTTGCCAGGTTGACATGGGCGAAGTTCCACATTCAGATCATTTTATTCATGCTCGTTTTTAAGTACTGGTTTTGAATTAGTATTGTTTTTGAACTCTGGAAGCCAAATTTCAGATCCAATCCAGTTCTTTATCCATTACTTACTTTTAGTCCATCAAATATTGCAATGCGCCCAGATCTTTCACCCTCTCGATGTTGAGGTGTAAAACCTGCCACACAGACACACAACCGACTGCTCCAGTCAGGGGCGGCGTCCATCCACACCAATCACCTACATATAAACATTCTGGAACATCCATCTGATTAGAACTTGATCAATGAGAGAAGCAGAGGGCTCATCAGGCCGGATTTCCCGGGGGAGGTGTGCACAGGAATTTCCTCAGTACTAATGTCCTGCTGATGTGCACTTGGCTGCTATTGATTTCTTCCCCCTCTAGCCCACATCATGCAAACCCCACCCATTCAGACGGTGGAACACTGCTACCGCGCTAATCTGTCTGAAACCTATTGATCTTATAGGCACAATCTAGTTTTACTGTTCAGACACATCTGACGGTGAACATACCATATCTGTCTCTCCATTTGTCTTGTTCTGCAGCACTGTGAGCAGGCTGTGAGAAAAGTGGGGATGATCCGACAACACAGGACCTACAGTGAAACATCAGTAGACAGTCGGTGTGAGTGTTAAGAAAATGTCAGTCAACACAGGGACATAACAAATGAAGATGAGGCTGGAACAGTCTGTTAGTATATAAATGGATTTAACTTTCACACTGCTGAGGCTCACAAAACTACATGTCAACCAATTTGTGATCTGACAAGTGGCAGAATTAAGTGATAATGGAGGTCAAAGGTCAGCCTCCATGAGACCAGATGCTTTAAAGTCACCCTATAGCAAGGCAGTCTATTAAACACAGCATTATGCTGAGCTTGTTTGCACGACTCTTCCCCACATCCCCACAAGGGATTTAGCTAAAGCCATGTTTGCTGACTGAAGGCTCTGCAGTTCAAATAAAAAACTCACCACAGTATTTTCTGCATTTAATCTGAAAAGTAAATGCTCATTCAGAGTCCACATGTATGAACAAGCAAGCCCCTTTTCTAATAGTTTGCTTAAACCATGATCAGACTCAGAACTGTTTCTAGATAGTGATTTTTGTATCCTTTTAAATGATCTTTAGTCACTATTTCATCCAAACACAGTGGACATTTGTGTGTGTCTGACGCCTCTTCCAGACCAACTGCATTGATATAATGTGTAAGGTCTTAAACCTTACACTGTAAAGTGCCTTGAGATGACTTATGTTGTGTACTGGCCCTAAATAAATAAAGTTGAATTGAATTGAATTGAATATCTCACCTGTTTATCTATCCACCTGAGGTTTATATTATTTCTTGCTGAAACAAAATTAACTGAAACAGCAAGTGATAGATATTTTCATTATAGAGTCCTTTATTAATTATTTACTAAAACAAAGTAGAACCTTCGACATAAGTACAGTGAGATGACTTTTTGGCAGACACACAGAGGTAAAAATAAATAATACGATATTAATCATTATAGAATAATAATACATTTGATATTAATTTATTAAAAAGATATAGCCATGTTTTGTTACATCCTTTTTGTAACTGTACTAAGAGATAAAGTCCATTAGCTGCTGTTCCATAGCTAACTATTATTATTATTATCAGTAGACTTCACATACACATATGTTTCATTACTAATAATAACAAAATATATGTGCTAACATGAGCACCGAGTGTGGAGCAGATGGAGAATCGCAGGTGTTACTGAGCTACCAAACCCACACCAAGGGTTTGGAGTTCAGTGTCCTGTACAAGGACACGTCCATACTGTACATGTCCCGGAGTGATCCTGTGGTCGATTATCAACTGTCGTCCCAGCAGTTTCCTCCTCACAATACAACAGAGTAGAGTATGTATCTCCAACTTCTTGTTTTCTTTATAGAGCCATTGATCTGATGCTGTGCGGGGCCACACTGACAGCTCTAAGATAGTGTCTGAGAGGAATGACTAAGGAGAGGAGATTAAGAAAGAAAAAGGTTCTCTCCCTTTTTTTAAAATCACTAAAGGTGTATAGAGATGAGGAATTGGGAATGGAGGCAGGAATGCAGGACATGGACAGGCAGACAGGCAGGGAGAAGTGGACAAATAGAAAGTCATTTCATCTCAGTCATTTCTCATGTAATCCCTGAAACATGGAAAAAAAAAGCTAGAGAAAAGCAGGAAATGACAGACGATAAACAGGCTCGGCTGCTGCCTCCATTAAGCATCATTACGCTGCCCAACATGGGACACGATACGATTTTCTAATGCTGATCTGCTGAGAATAAGGAGCCTGAAATGATTACATGCATTTCATAAATAGATGTGTCATTTCTGTCCAATCACTGTCTGAGGAGAATTTCTAAATTGCCTGTCTCTGGTCATTTACAGGCAAATCTCTCAATGGCCTCTTTAGCCCCCTGTTTTTTTTCACTTCTGATGAAAACGGAAATAGTTCCTTTTTATCTTAATAGTGCTCTGACAGATTGTGTGTAACACTTTGTGTCTGTGCAGAGACGATGCTTTTACAGCCAAAACGCAGAGATACAGGCATGTCATGTACACACACACACACACACATTAGCCTAAGTGAATCAACAGATCAGGCCATTTATTCCTTTTCTCTTGTCGCTGTTCAGATCAGGAGAAGAAAATGAATCTCTGAGGTGCTTTTATATAGTCGGACGAGGCCTGAAGGGGAAATCTTGCAAAATCAAACTTTTATTTGAAGCACAGCCATCAAGCACTTGACCTCCATAATAGGCTCAGCAAGCTGTGCATAGTCAAAGGTGTGTGTGTGTGTGGGGGGGGGGGTGTCAGTTTTTGTCTCAGCTCTTTGTTTTGCTGAAGCCGTGCTGAGGATATGACTGTGCACTACGTTATCGTGTCTGAGGAGGAAAGAAAATTCAAAAAAGAGAAATCTGCCCACTGAGAACAATAGCTGGTAAAAAAGTGACGGAGGGGGGGAAAGAGGGGGTAGTGAAGGAGAGTTTAAAGGCAGCGTCTGAGATGGATGACAAGAAATTCCATCTCACAGCTTGCTTTTCCTTCCCTACTTTCCTTCTTTTTTTGTAGTCTTTGTTTTAAAAGGACCCAGCTAAAAGCCTCCACATGTACCACTTCTCTGCTTTCTGTTTGCGTAATTGCTGAAATTCAGCTATTTACTGGATACAAAAAAATAATAATCTTTTAGAGGATGTGAGTAACATCAGACAGACAAGGCCTGTAAATGTGTATTGATTTAAAGACAATTCTAGTTTAAGTAAAGTAATAACATCTCTGCTGGCAAGTGGCGATTCTACATTTTCAAAGTGAAGATATAGCTGTATGCCTATTTGTTCTAACTATCTTGACATAATGTGTTTTTGTTCACTGGAGCAAAAACCTAATTATATTTGAGGAATTTTTTTACTACAAGATTTACATCACCAACATGTGTTAAATCATAATAGCTGAACTATCAAGACTAATATCAGTATTTCTGCTAATTGGTCACATTTATTAAATATGTGCATGTTTATGTTGAACTGACAGCACCAGCTAACGCAGTATTCAAACCTTTTGTTTCCAGGCTGCGACAAAAGACCATCTGAGGTCTTCACGTGTCTTCAGATTTGTATACTGTATGCAGTATACACTATTTTAAAGACAGTGAAAAAAATGAATGTGTGTTGCAAAAATGGCAAGATCTGTGTATAGGACCAATCAACAAAAGATAAGTAATATTGATTTAACCAATCACAACTAGAGCACAACAATAGTTCAGGTTTTCTTAGTATTTCATCTGTATTTCACTTCTTATTACATGTGGTAATTACCTTCTATACATTAGACACATTATATATACATATATATTATACACATAGTTACTGTATGAATGCTTAGTAATTGTAGGACTGTGAAAGGAAGGTCTACTGTAGAGTAAATTATCTGTTACGCTACAAAGCAGATACACCCTGTTTCCAAAAAAGCTAAAAATCATTCTGTTGCATCACTTTCTCTTCTAACATTGTTAATCTTTAGTTACTGAGGAGATCCGACTGCGTGGCAAGAGTCATTTTGTAAGTACATTAGTAGTATTATCTAAACTGTCTTTCAAACTAACCTGAAACACGCTAAGCCAAAGATTGGTCGACCCAAAGGTTGGGGTCCCCCAAAACAGAGTGATATAGTTAGCAGTGTTATGCAGTTAAGTGCCAGGTATTTTGCAGTGAATGAAACATTGGTGAAACCAAGCAGTCACGGGCTAAACGGATAGCACAACACAGGCCAGGACTCTGCAGTTTATCTACTGATGGTCTACCACATGGCCCAAAGTTAGTCATTGGTGCTGGTTTCTGTGATTTTTAAAGGTTGTGTCCATAATATTTGGAGAAACCTGCACTATAGAATAAGAAATAAGAAATATATCTCCCACTAAAAAAACTTTGTCCAGAGGAACAGAATCAACTTTCTAGGTTTTATTGATTATGCATCGAGACATTAATAAATAGATTACATTTGATCTTATTGTCATTTAATACATCCATTGGGTTACACATTTCATACACTGTATATGTCATTTATTGATTATTTGCATGTCAAATATTTTACTTTACTCATAAACACATTGCATACAGAGTTTGTCATTTATCTGCACATCACTGCACTAGAAGTACAATATGTAATCTTTTGACTAATGGTTTGAGTAAAACTTGGAAGTATGTGGAGGTAAAAGAAAACTTTCTCCTGGTAGCTGACTTCACAGACGCTGCTCACCAGAGCCCTCACAGATGTTTCCCTAATTTCTTAATGTGGTATGAAACACTGTAATCCGTTTCACCCTCTGTTGTTCCAAACCAGAAGAGGGAGTATTGTTTCACTAGCAGAGCCACAGCAGAAACACATCCAAGCTTCCAGACCTCAACTTCTCTTGCCAAGTCGCTTTCTGTGCACACGATTCCTCATAAAGCTGACGGTAAAGCGTCTACTGGACTGTTCTGTCCCGCAAGTCTGCAGGCAATGCGCTGATCTCGGCCGGTAGGTTGTCCATTGGGATTTACTTTCACAGCTTATGTTTGTGTTTTTATGAGAAAATGTATGTTATAAAAAATAATTTCAATCCAGTGCAATAAAATAGAGTTTCAAAAGGTTATCACTCACGATCATTTTCACATGTGAAGTGAATTTGATGGAGAGAGAGACCGTCAGCCAGACATGCCAGACTTTAGACAAATTGATGAAGATGCATGTCAATATCCTCATTTTCCCAGTTCTTTTGTACCGTTCCTCCCCCCAGATTAAATTGTTGTAATGTACATGTAGGTTCCTGTGAGACACAGAGTAATCATTCTCTGCAAAATAAGAGATCAAATTCACGGTGCTTGAATTGTGACATTTACAACACCCCCCCAAATGTGTGTGTGTGTGTGTGTGTGTGTAGAGCATGCACTCAATTCAGTTCATTTATATAGCACCAAATTACAACTAAACCACTTTACATAATATTGTTATGACCTTGCAGAATTATGTAGCAAACCCAACAAATCTACCCTGAGCAACAAGTCACCTTCTTTAAGAGTAATGCAGCAGGACCAGGGTCAGGGTGGGAAATCGTCTGCTATGACCCTGTACGTCATAGTAAATTAAAGTTCTGTTAAGACTCTGTGGAAACATGCTGAATGCCGACACAGTGTGGACACCGTGGCAGAGACCACCAGGGATCCACTGAGTTCTACTTACAAAGCAGTGTTTAGATCAACAATACCTCTTTGTGGATTCTGCTTCATCCTGAAAGGTTTGCCCTCAGCTGATTGTGGTGGCTGCAGAGAAAGGCCCGATTCCCTTTGTCAGACTGTTTTTCATCTGTGTGTGTGACTGTGCTCATCTTTCCATAGTTTCTCTATAGCCTCGGTGCCATGGTCATTATCTGCGAACAGAAAAAAATAAACAGAGGCCAGATTGTCATCGACCGTGCTGCCAGACAAGAGGCCCTGAGAACAGTGCCGAGAAACACTGACAGAGCTGAAGATGAAAAATCCTTTCACAGACAAGAGAACACTAGGGCATATACAAGAAATGTTAAGGATAAAATTCCTGCCTTGCCAGCCATCACAACAGCCCTCTCCAATAATTCAGGTCCAGCCTTTCCTAAATCCCATGAAAAATTGTTGACCATAAATAAGAAACATGACTTCTTGTTTTGCAGGCTTTGTTTACCTCGCTTCCTCTGGGACTATAAAGCACAGAGGGTGATGTGTCTGTCAATGCTTAGATGGTATGTTGAGGGAGTGCGGTGGATAGAGGTGACGGAAAACACATCACGACAACAAATAAGAAGTGACACCCATGTATGCAAACATGCATCGACACAAATACTTGGCCAAGACATGGCCAGCTCCTAAAGACACGCATTTCCTTTCTTGTTCCCTCACACACACACACACACACACACACACACAAACATCCAGCCCATTATAATAGTGCGGGTAGTGTCTGTCAGTGTGGCATGACGGTGGACTTAGTGTGCTCCATGGTGTGTGACCGCGGCTGCCTGAGCCACTTCACAGTGTGTTTAAAGTGCTTATCTGAGTCAGGGGGCAGGTCAGAAGGGGTCACAGCTCTTATTTGCCATGCTGATAGACTGGGTAAAGAAAAAAGCTTCCAGCATAAAAGCTACCTACCTTTGTCAGTGGTTTGCTACAATGGATTTTTCTCTGTCACTCCACTTCATTCTTTGTTCACAGTTTGCAGTGAGCAGCCACAATGGACTTAAGCAGGAAAATGTGGAATGTGAACATTCTTACCCTGTGGAAAGAGCAATCTCATTTTCATTCAGTTCATGAAATATGAGGATAAAAGAGGAGAATCAAAGTTTGACACTGGAGATTGTTCCCTTGAAATACTTGATTTTATTTGAGTCTAGAGGTTAAAAACGCACAAACACTGAGTGCAACCAGTTGTACTCATACTTAGATTCTGATCTATATGTGACATATCTTTTTAATATCTTTTTTTATTTCAGCAATCAGTGTCTTCTCCAATAAGTGAAGTCAGACAATAAACAAAAAAATGTTATGGGTTGGCGGCACCAATCCCTGACTGAATTTGTTTGGATGAGGGGAAGCGGACCTACCCCAAGAAAACCCGCACAGGAAGTCCTCCTGCTTGATTCCTCCGTGATTCCGGGTGGTAGTGCAGTGATCTTACAAGTACAAATACAGGGTGAGCCGCTCCAACACAAAAAATGCTGTTCAGTACCTATGAATTGGATTTAAAGCTACACTATGCAACTGAACTTATCAATAGAATGGGACAAAAAATCTGTCCACTCGGCTGCACAGAGCTCCACACAGCTCAGACTTATCCTGCTCTTCTATCATCTACTACACTCAGCACGCAGCTCAAACTGTAATGAGTAAGAAGCCAAACTGATCAAACAGTTCATTAGTATTGTTGACTTGCTAATGCTGGATGTGTTTACGTGGAATAAATATACAAGCTTCAAAAGAATAAAATATGATTAGAAATGTGGAGCTGTTTTTAGCACATATGTTTGGCAGTGAGTAATGGGCGTCACCCTCTGGTTGCAGTGCTATTTCTGCAGCTTCCCAGTAGCTACCGCTGCATCAGTACTGTACCTCAGATCATTTGCTTACACAGTAACTGACCAAACGGCTTACAGTTCACTTGCATATTTTCCATCCGTACAGTTTAAACTCTCTCCAACCATCCTGCTGCCTCTTCTTTTTCTTTTCTGCTCAGTGATGTGTAGCATGGTTTTAGAGGATATTCAATCCCATGGCTGACTTGGGCAAACAGCATTCCTTCCATCCCTGTGGTCCACCTCTGGGGTACGTCTGAGCTTGGTCAGCCTAATCCTGGAGACTGACTTTTCTTCAGTCTGTATCATACAGCATTCCTCTTTCAATGCCTCCCATCTACCACTGCTGCTCCTCTGCTACTGGTCTTCAGGCATTTCAGCTGCATTAGAGGTAAAACTTTAAAACATATATTGTCAAATGTTGCTGTCAGTGGTTAGCCAACCCAACTCTACCAACCACCATCCCCAGCTTACCCTTTCAACTGCCCTTGGAGGGTCAGTATAAAAATAACCAGGAACTATGACATGTATTGATTTTCTGCTAAAAGTATTGTAGTTTCTCAACAAATACTTTTGACAGGAAAGTCAGTAGCTGTATATAAACAGATACAGCTGATGATGGCGATAAAGTAGTAGTAGTATAGTGGGCTGAGATGTTTTACGTGTTCATAGTTGGACAAAGATCCTCGCATGCTTGCAGTTTTCTCTTGTTTCCAGTCTAATCACAAGTGCTTTAGGTCAAAGTCAATCTTCTGATTCAACTCAGCAAGAAAGCAAATAAACAAATTATCAAAGTCTTTCTTTAACTACGTAATTCCTTTTCTATTAAATCAAACTTGTTAATAACAATTTTACATGTTCACAAGAAGTAGACAGCCTCATTTTCTGCTGTGGCGACGTGTTTTTGAAAGCACTCTAATGGTTTTTCAAAGTTTCATATATCAAAGATGTTAAATCATTTGCTCATGACACATCAAAAAAATTCTTTTTTTTGAAGGCAAACTTGAATTTATGATGTTTTCATACTCTTGATTAGAGCCATTTCTCAGTAATAATGTCAACTGATGCCTGATGTTTCTTCTCAGCTCGCCAACCCCGATTCAAGAGTGAAATTCATGTACATGCAATTATATGTCGCATACGAAACATGAGCCACTCTTCATATTTATGCTCAACTTTGGATTCGATTTGCCTCTGCTCCTCTATTTCCCATCTCTCACTCTTCCTTTGGGGAAATCTCAGGCCCTCTATCCATCACCACAGCTAAGGTGTCATTCTCTCCCCTTGCTTGAGCAATAACAGCACCAACAGCACTAACACTAGCCTACCAATCACCCTGATATGAATCTGCTTAAAACTCAGCCATCGAGCGCTCTGCCAAATCCATCAGCACAGGCTTAAGATCGCTCGCACACACGGCACAGATAAGATGTTCTCTGTGGTCAGGTCCCGGTGATGAGGAGTCAAGTAACAGCCACTGCTGCAGACTGGATGACTATCTGAAGTACGTAATAGCGGCCGCTGCTGACTGGATGACTATCTGAAGTACTCAGAAAGTTAAAACAGTGCTAACTGACGAGAACCATTAGAAAAATACTTGCGGTTTTGGCTTCTGCTTTTGTTTTTGCTGCTATAGGAGTCAACGTAGGAGCTTTATATAATTGGGGTCGAGGATCGTTTTGTGGCACACTGCATGAGATGGCTGGATTGATCTGTGAGACCTGGGTGCCTACTTGGATGCCTGTCCTTGATTGCTGCTGTTTTGTCTTTTCAACCTTTACTCTCCTTGACCATTCAAGAGAACAACAGAGAGAGCTGTTGCTTTCCTCTCAGCCATGTGTTTGAGCTAAGCATTCATACTGTATGTATGATGTGCATTCTGTGGACTAGCAATGTCAGCTAAACCTGCAATGCTGCACAAACTGAAGAGCGCTCAAGGACGGGCAGCTTAGGATAGAACACATGGGTTTTGTGAAGTCAAGCCTCTGCAGACGGTGGGGGTCAGGGGCGCATAGGCCTGCTGGGAGTTCAAGCCAGAAGATTGATTAAACACTGGCCCCACTGCAGGGGAGCACGTGAGGGGCTTCATTGAGAAGCCCTTTGCTTCACTGTTTGTACAAACACCTAATATATCCTAAAGTAGAATGTAACACTGACGTGTTTTATTGTGAAAGGCTCAGACATATGGTACTGTGGAAGAAGGGCCAAGGAAGACATGAAATGAATGGACAAGAAAGAGTCAAAGGTCAGATGAAAATGAGATAAAAAAGAAAAGATAAAAACAAAAAACAGAAAGATCTGTAACCATCTTAATTTAAAAAAGTCGTTATCAGGTCTTTGCAGGTCAACAGTGGATTCATGCAGAGCGGACGCAGCTGTATCAGTGTGAATAGAAAACCATAACTCCACAATGAGATTCCATTTCTCCTTTAACATCCTCAACACTTTGATCCTGGCCATATCTCTGTGCTGCATCTCAGCTAAGCCGCAGGAATGCCAGGTCTCCACCGCCACGGTGAGGATCGTAAATAAACATCTCATCCCCTCCTGTCCTCTGTAGCATGGCCTCAAAGAAGATTTTTTTAAAATGATTTATTTAGCCACTCATTTACCTTTTACTCACAAAACGAATAGAAGGGCGAGGCTGTTATCTGCTCTGTCTTTGTCGAGACATCTCCACCACATCGCATGCTTTTTGTTTTCCTAAGCTCCCTGCGCCGCTTTCTTTATGGCAAATAGCTGCTGCTCACATTCTTCTAGTGTGATAGGGCAATCAGGTTTATTTAATAATTCACGAGGCAATCTACCTGTGGTATGGTTTGTAGACAAACATATGCAGCAGTACTGAGGCAATAAATAGAAATAGATCTACACTCATGGGAGGGCAAGAGACATTTTTAGGGCAGTGAGATTATAGACAACGAAGTTTAACAATACAGGAAGCTCAAACAGCAACTCAGCACAAGCAAATAGTTCAGCAAGGTGTACTGCATGGTGTACACATGGTGAGGGATATAAGTCCATTCTCAACTGTTGTAAATGAAGCAGAGACACATGTTGATATGTGCTAATTAGCCAAGTGGAGTTACACTAACATGCGGACATACAGGCACTATCTGTGCTTAGAAATTCATCATGAACCACTTCTTCTCCTTCGTTTACCCATGACAAGTGTCTAAAATCACCGTGTTGAGCTAATTTGTAGTTCCAATTTACAACAGATACTCCTTGTGGAACAAGAGCCGCAATTTAAAAATATTTTAACACAAGACAAAACACTGTTTCATTTTTAGAAAAACAAAAAATGGTGAAAAGTTTATTCCTTTGAATAAAAACTATTGAAGTTTAATACTAGTAGCCGCGATGTAAAAGGCAGAGTCAGGTCACGGGAGAGTCAGCCCCCACCTTGTTTGGCCGACTCCTCGGCCAACTTTCAAAAACAGCCCTGGTCAACAGAATCATTGTGGAGGTTTAATGTATGAAGTTTCATCATTTAGCTATAGCATGAAAGACATGTCAAACTGCGAGCTCGAACCAGAGTGTAGCGGATGTGTTTATATTCCAGTTCTGTCTTTTCATTGGCTTTATTAACAGCAAGAAAAATATTTCATATCCTCTGTGGTGTCTTTCAAAAACAAGGCTACAAAAATGCCTCTTAAAAGTACACGACAATCTGTTGCCAGTAAAATGATTCTAGGGTTGTGATGAGTGACTTGGTGAAAAAAAAGTAAGTAGCTTAGTATAGAATTATAAAAAAAGGGATACATTTTTCTTTCAAAAAAAAGGATTTAGCTGCTAGTGCCACACATGCTATAGTCTGATCAATAGTCCTCATAGCTAATATCAATTAAAGTAAGCTGAAATGCCAGATAGATATTTCTGTTAGTCATCTTACCAAGGTGTTGCCTCTGATCTGTGTGCTACTGTTAGATCAGGTATCGTCTCCATTATCCACTGGACAACGCAGCAACATGATTGATATGGACATTTAGACCACATGCAGTGCATCCTTTTTTTCATGTATCATGGCCAGTGAGCTGCTCATATATATTCTTTCCCCAAATTGACTTGACAAATGTATTATAAATACAATTAATTGTAATATTTAAGGCAAGCTATGGCCCGCCGTCTCTCTCTCTTCAGTGTGTTTTAATAAACCTCCAGTACGGCAGCTGTAGTTCATCATGAGCAGCACTGATCGTGTTCAGCTATTAATGATTATTAGGTCCATTGTACTGTGGATGTTATCAAGCTAATGTGCAAATGGTTTCCTTTAATGCAACACTTGCACTTAAAGGCACAGTCCACATTTTATTCATTTATATAAGTTTAGTTGTCATAGCAATAGCACTCTGCTTGTGAAAAAAATCCAGAATTTCTTTTGTTTGCTCACCTCCACCTGCAAAGGCTCTCAGCTTGTGATCATCAGGTGTAGCTACAGATCCCACAGACCACAGTTCTGTACCACAGGCACAGTGACGACATTGCAGTGAATTTAACACAGTGTGGGTCATTCTGCACCAGAACAAACTTAAGTATGAAAAGTATGTGACATGTGTGGTGGAACACAAAGAAAAAGTGCTTGTGCTGCTCAGTGACCAGCGGTATCAGCAGGACCAGGTGCATGGGGCAGGTGAGAATGAAACTACCTCCATGTGAAGTAGGGCAGTGCTAAAAGAGGAAACATGCTCAATCAGCAGAACCCTTCCAGAGAACAATACAAGAAGAACAGACACGGATTGGGGCGGCTGTGGTTCAGGAGGTAGAGCAGTCGCCTGCCAGTCGGAAGATTGGTCATTCGATTCCCCGCCTCTCTCAGTCATATGTCGAAGTGTCCTTGGGCACGACACTGAACCCCAAGTTGCCCCTGGTGTGTCAGGTCAGCTGCATAGCAGCTCTGCCATCACTGTATGAGTGTGTGTGAATGAGTACCAAAGCGCTCTGTAAGTGCAGACCATTCACAAGTCAAACACACTAACTCTCCCACGACAGTCTTTCTCTCTGCTCCGCCTCCTTACATTTACTCTTGTCTTCAAGTCTGACACATCGCTGACTTTTCTGCAACCTATGACAATCACAGCTCCATTATTAGCTTTAAAAAAGAGTTGCTCCAAACCCACAGGGCAGTGGGAAGGGGCAGAGCTTTCCAAGGGTTAAAGATCATCGAAACAGGAGGGATTAGGAGGGGTTGGCAGTGCTTCTTGAAAACCTTTGTGAAGCAGTTTTCTGTGCTCCTAATTGTTTACCCAACATCTGCCTCCCTCCTCCCTTTGCAAACTCTTAATTAAAGAGTTATGGGTGTATGCCGTACTCTGCTGTGTGTTTACCAGAGGGGATGTGTAGAAATTTCAAAAAACACACAACGATAGGTAATAATCAGCCAGCAGCGGGCACGGTGCTTCGGTAATGTGCGTGACCACATGGGGATCTGCTCCGGAGGAAAGGTAGGAAACAGTTTTCAACTGTGGAAATAAAGCAGAGAGGAAAAGGTGAATCATTCAAGAGAAGAAAAAGAAGATGAGAGGATACGGTATGTGTCTGTGTGGGGGGGTTAGTTGGCACTCAGAGTGGAGCAGAGAGGGCAGGTGGGTGGGAGAGCAGCAGAGTGTGTGTGTGTGTCTGTGTTTTCAGTGAGCATGCTGATAGGCTTGACTGATGTGTTCATGCATTTTAATCAGAGTGGGTTTTTTTTTCTTTTTGTGTGTTTCTTTAGATCTCACAAGTGCACCCGCTGGCAGAAGGAGGCCTCACCCTCACAACAGGAATGCAGGGAATTCTATCTGTCTCTCACTGCTGGTATAAAGAAATAAAATGTGTTTGTAATGTTGGATTCAAATTGGCTCAGGTGTGAAATACAAATTGTGGCAAGAACTCTTTCTTTTACACTCACACTCTTTGCAGGGACATGGCTATACTGTACATGTAGCTGCAACTTGCCTAACTAGGGTGATGGAGCTCAGTGCCCACCGCCTGCCTCCTCTCTGGTTAAACAGCATTCAGCATAAGTTATGCGAGTGCCAATCACTCCAAATGAAAAGCGCAAATTAAACTCTCACGCTCAAATGCATAATTAGACCTTTGACTTGGCAGTGGAGCGTAAATGATTGTGGATGAAGAGATGAGTGCCCGTGCAGGGTTTTTCCTTTCCTTGTAGAGGAAGGTACACAAAAAATCTTATTACGCTGGAGTGTTAAAGGGGCCGAAAAAGAGCTCCAATTAGAAAAAGATATATATAGGTCTATTAATGTGTCATACAAATGGTCAGATCTAGACTGACTAATGTCCACAACCATGTGTGAAATAACACATACACAGTCTACTGCTTCAAGCTGATCTGAGTTTTAAGCCATCCAGTCATCACATTGTAACATCAGTTTAGACATTTCTGCAGAACTCACTCGTGTAGATGATATTGTTCTCGCTCTCATTATAAACCTGGCATTGTACCCGCAGGGGAATAACTGCTCAGTGTTTGTATTTTTCAGTAATAACCCTTTAACCAGCAGCAGCTCGTCAGGTATTCACTAAACAGACTACACACACGCACACAGGCAGAGTGTGTGTTTAGGCGTACAAGCCACCCGTGAGCAATCAGTTTTGGCACACAATCAGCACCTATTCTCCCTGCTGTTCTGCCCATTGTTGCATGTTGACATGTAAACCAACATAAAGCAGAAGATGAGGAAACGTTCACTAGGCTACTGTTACAGCTTTCTTTTAGTTTTACAGGAGGCACTTTCAAAAGCTCGTGTACAAACCTGTCAGTACCAGATGAATGTTTGAATGTATATGAATATTATGTGTGGTTTTGTTGAATTTATCACAGTGGAACATAAATTATATACTGTTTAAAATACCAAGAGATTTAAATTGAGTTGAGTTAAGACCAAACCTATTAGTGTAATGAGTCAAGACTGAGCTGTGAACTAACCTAAATCTGTTTTAATTTGTGGACAAATTGCTAATCACTGATTCTCATTCTGATATGTGGTTTGAAGGAAAACATGGTTTATTGTAGTAACTCTGACCATTTCTATGAGCAATAACAGCAGGATATGGATCATCGTGTTGACATGCAATCCGAAATCATATGTTCAATAGCTACATCTTATAAGTGTCATGGCCGGCTCCTAGGCCACGACAAAGAACGCAACACAGAAGGGTAAACTTGCCACCACATGTGGGTTTTATTAATTCAAAAACCAGCTTCACAGCCACATGTGCACAGGAAGCCGGACAACCCCTGGGCATGGAGCCGCTTTGGCCTAAGCCCGGCAGTCCGCGAACTTCAACCAGTCATGCCGGAGCATCGACTCCAGTGAAGAAGAGGACGAGAAGTCGAAGGCAACGGGTATTTCACAGCGCGACCACGCCCCCGAGGCAATCTCACACCGGCGGTCAATCACAGCAGGACCTGAAACAAAAAGTACAGACACACACACACACACCAAGACCACCTCGCCTGCGCGGCTCGTGACATGAGTTATTAATAATTATTCATTAATATTTTAATATAGAAAAATTGAGGCCAGCAAACTGTATCTAAGTGTGTAAGTAAATCTGCAAATCTGTAAATCTGTTTTTTGATATGTATTACTCCATAGACAAGTCTTAAATCTATTAGACAGGATAGAGCCAATTAAAAAAAAGACCTTGACTTGACTGAGTTTCTAGCAAGAGACTTTTCATTTCAGCCTCCCTGCTGGTTGACTGGAGCACTTTTTCCAAGGCGCACTGATGGTCCTCAATGAGAGACAATAAATGTTACTGCTGATGTGGTTAGCTTTGTCGTTAGTGGTGCGGAAAATGCTTTGAATGAAGCGACATGGGTTAGGCCATGCTGTGGCATACAATGCTCAAAGTGTTTTTGCACTGATTGTCAGAGAATATAATAGAATGTAGTGTATAGTGACCCAGTGGGCTGCTCAGAAACAAAACAATTGAAATAATGCAGAAGGTAGGAGCTGCTTTCCTGTAATTGGAAAGAACCTGAGTCAATAAAGATCAGTCACACCAGTAAGTAGTAAGTGCTTGCCAAAGACACTGATTGTACTGGGCCAATTACCTAATTAATGGGTCTAATTTATATGTAATTCTTGAAATAGGAGTGATGGCAGTGAATTGCTTTTTCGCAACAAATTAGGGCTCAGCTCAGGTTTTGAAGCTTTGTTCCAAAGCTAAAAAGAGAATTTGTCACCACAGTAAATACATAATGATGATTAACGCTTTATTTTAATTGCACAAATTATTTATTTGATTTGTGAGAACGTTCTTAGTGATGATGCTGTTATGCTCATGTCCCAACACTGCAGCTCAAAACACCTAGAGGAGACTCCCCACACTGTCCACTATCCAGCATGAAACAACAAAGATGGCCCAAACTGGTGACATGCTTGGTGAATGCCTCAGGCAGCAGAAACTTGAAGAGGAAGAAGAAGAGCAAAGAGAGGAAATATCATGGAAGAACAAACCCCTCCACAGTATGTACTATCTGTAAATAGAGGACGTGACTGACTGCGTGTGGACAAAGCTGGACTGAGAGACATTACAGAGGCACTAACAGGAAGATTCAAGATTAAATGTTTGTCCTAACCCTGATTTCTTTCTTAACTCAAGGGTCAAGTTCAAGGTCAAGTTTATTTATATAGCACATTTATAACAGTTTATGCTGCCCAAAGTGCTGTACAAGTAGTAAATAATAATAGAAGATAATAATAAAAACATCACAATCCACTCTGTATAAATTTAAAAGATAGATAGTTTGTTAAGACAAACTAAAAACAATTTAAAAAGTAAAATAATTAAGAGAGAAATAAAAACCGGTAAAATTGGAAACAACCAGGTCAACCTGTGCTAAAAGCCAGTCCATAGAAATGTGTTTTTAATGCAGATTAAAAACCCAGTTGTCTCTGTGTCTGAATTCAACCAATTCATCATGTTTGAGATTCAGATTCAGATTCAGTTTGCATGATTGTTGCCATGACATCAGGTATGACACATAGCCACCATCATTCCCGAGAGATGGACATGCTGGAATCCTTATCCTACACTGTACTGGTGGATCATGTAAACTTTTCATAATTGATAATTGTGGAAATCTTGTAAAGGCTCTAAGAAAACACATCAACCAATACAGATAACACAGACCTAATAAAAGTAAATACACCTCTTTTGAAAGGTAACGTGTTTCTTTGTTCCTGAGCTGTTTATTGGAGTGTACTGCTTTTTGCAATGTGTTCCTGAATGATTCATTAGGATACTTACAAATCTTGCTTGTAATCAACCCATTTAGAATATATTTTATTTATCTTTTTGGATTTCTCAAAGTACGATATGACCAGTCAAAATTTAGTTGTAGATATCTGAAATGACACTTTCGGCTACTCACATTGTTGTTCAACAATGGGTTTAATTACAGACATCCCATGCCTTGGTCTGTCTGGTTAGTCTCCCATTCCGGTTAGTCCCTATGTGTGTTTTCTTATCTTGCTCTCGTTTTACTTTTTGTTTTTTCCCGTCCTGACTTTCAACTTTCATAAGTTCTCAGTTCATGTTTCTTTGCATCTGGGTCCTACTTTTGTTTTTGGTGAAGTGTTCTGACCCCTGTGTTTTTCAGTCTGCCTGTAATCTGTAATCTGCCTTTTCTTCTCAGTATCTAGTTAGAAGTCTCAGTTTTGTTAGCTTTCCTTTTCCTCTTTCATGGGGTGATATTGAGTTCTCTGCATTTGCATTTTGATTCAGCCTTTTGCTTTACCTGTTTAGTGTAAATTCCCCTAATTTATTATATTATATATCTTTAACCACTTTGTGTTGTATTACGTATTGTGTTTTTCTCCTTAGAAGTGATTTTCCGTTACCCTGGTGTTGCGGTTTTCTGTTCATCAAATTCCCTTTTCCATTTACGTAACTCAGTGTTTTGAGTGTTCTCTGGGTCCGCCACACCACCATACCTGACAGTTTAGTATTCCAGTGTACATGTTGATTCGGCAGGAAACGTACTGGTTTTCTGACTAATCTGTTGGGGTGTACTTACGTATGCTCAGCACTGTAGTAGAAATGCTTAACAGCTACTTAAGCAATAAGTTGTTCTATTTCAGTATTAATAAAACTAATCAATTTGAGACTGAGACTTTCTAAGAAATGACAGTGTCCGTGTGTCCTGTATTTAAAGATTTACACCTGCAGTACAAGCTAGCAGCCTGTTGACATCCAGTGAGACAAGGTAGGGTAGTCAAAACTTAAGATGTCTCTCATAAGAGCAATACAGAATGACCCCAGTCTCAACCTTTAATTCTGGTCTGGTGCCAATCTAGACAGAATCAAGTTGGAGTGATCTCTCTAGTGAACCCAGACTGTGGTCAGTACCCTCCCACGCAAGGTGAATAATCCTCACACAAACCCACACAGGAAACATATGCTTACAGCGTTTGGGACGTCAAGAGATTAAGATTCACCCCGTTAAAAAGTGCATTCCACAGGTGCACACAAATATCAAGCCACGGGTTGTGTATCATAAAGTGTGTGCAAACTCCCACACATACAGTCTCACTACAGAAATGAGCGTACAAGCTAGTAAGCACACACACAGGCGCTGAGAAATGCTAACCTACTACACATTAATGCTCACACACGCAGCCTTTGCTTTATTTTGGCACGCTTCTCTGTAGTGAGCGGCGTGAGGGTTTAGAGGGATTGGATGGTGTTGACTTTGCCGTGAACCTGCAGAGCCTCTGCACCCTCACAGTTGCCTCCCTCATCATTTGCGGAGGGCTTCCAATCACTGTGGAAAATCGGGACTGGTAAGGGCAGAAGATAAATCACTCTTTCCCTCTCTCCATCTCCTGTTATACTGCACTCTCCAACTGTGAGGGTTTTTTTTTTATTGCCTCTCATTCAAGGCGGTTGTCATAACTCACCTTTCTTTGAGTTTATCTAATATTCCAATTATATAGCTGCATATTTGACGACCATTATTTTTAAAGAGCAATTCTCAAGGGCATGAGTTCAGGTCAGGCATTTCAATAAGCAGACTTTATTGCAGGCTGGCTGGCTTCACAATCCCATCATATCATAGTCTCTCATTGGATATCAAATACTCTAAAAAAGTCAATCATTATTCGCCTGAGGTATTTTAGTAGTAGCAGTAGCACCTGTCTGCTTTCTAACATCACAATTTTTATTAACTAATTAATTTGAATATTTCCACCTGGTAATGGTGCTTTAACAAACTAGCACATCAAATGTATTTGGTCCTAGCACCAAATTAACAATAAGTTGAATCTTATGTCACTTCGATTAGTTAAAGAAGCTTTCAGGCTTTCAGCTCATCTCGATCTCGTACCAGATGTTGGCTCATGGCTCTCTAGCTAAAACTAAGTTGTTGAAAGATGATTAGATGACACAGCATTTTTGTCTGCGTCGTAGCCCGGCATTGTGTGCACATACCCTGTGCTCACATACAGACTAGGAGACAAGGAATCCATTTGTAGACATATTTAAAAAAAGCTCCCTCATTCCCTTGTATAGCTGTAAGATACCTAGCACAAACTCATACCAAGAATTGATCCTTGGGTTTGTGCTGAGCAGAGCTGGTAAGGATTCCGTCGGAAGGTACTCTAGTAAAATGTATTCACTACTTGAAGGCAGAGTGTAGCTTAAATTACAAATGTAAATGAAAGCAAATATATTGTTATTTTTCTGACAGAAACTAATTTGATGCTAAAGGTTATTGTATTAATTAGCTAGTATTGAAGTATGGATTGGTAAGAACAAATCTACTGGCATTCAAAGGCTCTGGGCCTTAAATGACACAGTATCCCACATGGCCGACAACGCTAGAATTCTTTCAAAATCTAGCCACTAAAAAGTTATGTTTGGCATTCATAAATGACCAAGTTGACCCTGCAGTTACTGACTCTCTAAAAACTAATAATCTTTTTTGATTCATAATGAAACCCAGTGCACTGGTTTATTCAATTGCGTTTTATTTTTGCCCAGATCAGTGAAATTCAAGCTTTTCCATTTGTTCCCAGAGAGTAGGCAGAACATAATGAGAACCAAGCCCATTTACAGCAATAGCAGAGGAACTGGAAATGAGGGTGCATTACAGAAAGAAAATGACTGAGGCCCTGGGATGTATTTCTACATGCGGCTAAAGAAAAGTGACACCAGCTTCCATTTTGGATTCTTACACTCTGATTTGCTGACATTCTCTCGTGACCACTGGCTGCGCACAGGCAAGAAATTCCACATAGACTGATTAGAAAAAGCCTGTAGTGGATATACAAACATGGAAAGCCCCCAAGAATCTGTGTAGTGGCCTGTGTGGTGGCTTATAAGCCACTCAGACTAAGAGGCCAATTTCAGGTGCAATTTCCTGGCTAGTATTGGATTTAAGTGGTTTTAATATATTTATGTTTTACTATAGTGTGCTATAGTACTAGGAGTGTGCTAAGAAGAAGTTTAGTATAATTTACAGGACATAAATGATTTGTTTTGTGTACTGTGACCATGCAATTCATGCTTACATGATTTAGGGGTAATTATCTTTGATCATCTGCTTTGTGTGATTCTTTTTTGGTTTGTTTTAGTAATGTTTGTAGAGATGATGTGGAACCATGTGTTTTTAATAACTATCTCATCTAAATCGTCTACGTGTCTACGTGTCTACGTGTCCCCATCCCTACTAGACTGCTCAAGGATGTTTTACCTTTGATCAGCACGTCCATTTTAGAGCAGATAAATGTATCCTTATTATCAGGCTATGTACCACAGGCCTTTAAAGTAGCTGTAGTAAAACCTTTACTAAAGAAACCTACTCTAGATCCAGAGGCTTTAGCCAATTATAGACCAATATCCAATCTACCCTTTATTTCTAAAATCCTCGAAAAGGTGGTTTCGAAGCAGCTCT
>JAUMHJ010000013.1:15200663-15216945 GCA_032361105.1 Microctenopoma lineatum | reverse complement strand
ATGTAAGTGCAGACCATTTACCATTTACTTCCACGAACCAGTAAAGTTGCAGTATCCTGGATAAAGTCATAATCTTTAATCTGTAAATGCTGTCAAATATAGGTTCATCAGCTGGTCTGTCTGTCAGTCTGTCTCTGGTTCCTGTGATCTTGTGTTCCTCACTGCTTCCTTATTGGCTATCACAGCATATTCGAGCATTTGTTCTGACTAGTGTGAGCAGTCACAAGCAAACAGCTCAGAACAAATTAGTTCAGCAATTGACACTTACTTTAAAAGTCATTGTGATTTGTTAAACTTGAAAATATGGAAGAGATGGAATCATGTCAAGCAATTAGAATATCGGGTTTCAAGATCCTGCTTCACCCCGAATCGTTGCTTATTCCCAATGAACAGATGTCGCCCGAACACACTGAAACAATTATGAGTAAATTCTTTCAAGTTGCACACAGCCCTGGGTCACAAAGAAGTCCTGAATGTTTGTTTTCCCTCTTTTGGATTTGTCACATATGACGATGTAATAAATGCCAGAGCTAGTGAGGAATGGAAAGTTGAAGTGACATTTAATGTGAACTTGTATGTGACTTCTAACTACTCATGTTACACCATCTGCATTGTTCTGTATCTCTACCATCTGTTGTTTACAGCGAGCGGAAAAAAAAGTGTCAGTGTTGCGGCTTTCTGGACACAAACAGCTCGTATAGTAGTATCTGCGATTAGTTATTCCATTGTGGTAAACCCTGCATAACAATTCCACCAACAAATCACTGCAAGTTTTGAGCCTGTCTGATACCACACCTGGGTTAAATACACAGCTCTTAAATCCACAATGTTGACACTGAGCCGAAGCCTCAACTTCCCTCCTCACCAACCTCCCCGTGTCCTCATACAGACAGATTAATCCATCAGGCCTTATCCAGGAAGCGGAGATACAGTGGGCATTTTCCCAGTGCGTCCATGTGCAACACTGGGCTCAGTCTAGCTGATTAATCTGCACGCTAGCCCTGGCCTGCCCCACTCCACTCATGTGGCATTAAACAGACTGAGAGAGAGGAAAAGGAAAGGAAAGCTACACGTTGCAATGCAACACTGCTTAGGAGATCTCTCCCACTAAGTGGGAGTATTGTGGAGCAGTTCAAACAAACAGGAGTGTGTGCAAACAAAGATTCCCAAAGGAGCTTAAGGAAAAGTAAAAGCATAAGAATACCAGTTAGTAGATGGCAGCTCCAGCTGTCCAGGCTCAGGGTGGTGGGAAGTGAGAATGATGTCAAAGTTCATGTCAACTACACAGCTGCAGGAGCGCAGCTCCAAAAGGATGTTATAATTTCAAAATAAGAGCACATAACTTCACTCTGTCTGCCACAAAAAGCTCCAACATTCAAGCCTGTGAAAACTAATCAAAAAAGGAATTCCCCGAATAGAAATCTACACTTATCTGAGGTTTGTGTCATAGTACCACATGTGTGTGAGTGCTGTCAGGAAAAAAATAAAGCTGTGCCTTTTTTATTTCAATGTAAATGTTAGCAAAAGCCCAAGAGTCCTGCGGAGGAGAAAGTTTACACCTCAGTAAACTTATCAGAAAGCAAATAGAGATTCAATATAAAGGGAGCTCAGCTGATATTTATCAGTGTTTGTGTTTAATGAAAAAGATTTATATATGTTGGTCTGTTTAGTTGGAAGCTGTGGTTATTTACATGTGGGGGCCAAAGTCAGTGATGTCCCCCCACCCCTTGCATGCCCAGACCCCCCCACAGTTTTTTCTCCCTTACCTCGTCTCTCTCGCCTGTGAATTATTAAGTGGTTTCTGCCCCAGTTTAATTTGGAAGTGACCCATAACTTGGTTTCTTTAATCCCTCTAGATTTATGGAGGCCCCACAGCCTCAGAGGCTGCTGTCACAGGATGAGAGTGCAGGCAGTAGCCACAGGCCACAGAAGATGAGAGCGAGGTAGGGAAGGTGGGTCTGCAGCCAGCCCCCTGCCAGTCACCCCTCATGCTTTTATTGGCTACTATTAAAGCACTCACAGTTGGACTAGGTAGGCGAGGCCCTCAGGGCTCTACTCACCCTCCTGCTCCTTCAGACTGCACTGAAGCACTCAGTCAACATGTAGCCTTCTCTTAAATGCTTTCAAAAATCCCCCTTCTGTTGTGCCCACGTACGCTGTGTACCTTTTCCTCCCACCTTGACCTGCAGTAAGTCCTGTTCGGTTTTCACAATAAATTCTAAGCACATAAATGAAGTGCTTTCAACATGATGGAAACACAACTTCTCCTCATATAACCATGTAAACTTGTTGGAACACCTCAGAAAAGCTTTCACAAACTGTTGATGTTAATATCTACATGTCTGTGCTCGTTGCAGGTTCGTCTGGCCGGCTGTGCGAACGAGTGCCACCAGAGGATTCCTACAATGACAGTCCCAATCAATCACAGCGGCCACTAGAGTGCAGAGTTCAAGAGCTGCCTTGGCAGTGGGCTTCATTAGGGGGGCCTGCCAAAGCAAAGAGACTGAACCGGAGTAATGATTGCCATTAGGCAGCTCTATGAATATTTATGACAAACATCTGCACTGAAAACATTGCACTAATGCTACACGTGACTGCGACTTAGTGTAGCCATCTCTTATTCAGACTGGCCGTGCAATCACCAGCCAAACAAACAGCAGCTAGATTGCGGATGTCTGACAAGCCTCCGGTGGGGTCAAAGGTCACAGGTGAAAAAGTGTGAGGCACCAGTCGGTAAACCAGCTGATGCTCAGCACCTGATGTCTTCAGGAAAACACAGTGAACTGAATCTGAATGGATATTTCTGTTAAGTTGCAGCTCCCGTTGCTCTGTTAGTCATCAGCACAAGAAAATAATTCAGCATTCAAGCCTAATTGGATTTAGTTTTTCTAAAGAGGCTAAAGGTAAGGCGAAGGAGCATGGATTAGTCTTTATTATGATAAGCTCCAGTCTCTTCCATGCTGGTTTTAGAAGTGATGGTTGTTTCATTAATAATTAAGGAAGAATAGATAATATAGGTCTTAAAACATCACAAACAACAACTGCAGAATATGGGAAGAAAAAGGAACATGTTCCACACGTTCGGTCACAACGTTCCACTTTAATGTTAAGCTTTGGAACACCTGGTAAACCACTTAATCCATGAACTGAACAAAAAACACTCAACTGGAGTCACTTAGGGGCATAAGCTACATGTCACACACATTTGACATAGTTTGTTTGTAACGGCATGTGATGATAAATGTACATATCCAGAACTACCGCCCACCTCATAAATGGAATTGTGATTGGAGAAACATATGATCCTTTGTCATTCTTCAGCAGTAATAAACACCAACTTTGTGAACCTCTTGGTCAGCGGGTTTTTCAAACTTCCCTTCTGAACACAGTTCAAACCTGGCTTAACATACTAGTATATTGAATAGTAGAAAACATTTCTAACCTGACAGCCACAATGTGAGGAAAAACAGCTGCTTTTGCATTTTGAAACCTTGATATTGTAACTTTAGTCAGTGATGTTCTGTACTGTTCTGCAGGTAGAGTAATACAGAGTATAGAGTGAGGTGCGTAAGTTTGGGCAACCGTGTCAATGTTTATGATTTTCCTGGTGGTGGTTCCATCATGCTGTGGGGCTGTGTGACCAGTGCAGGGACTGGGAATCTTGTCAAAGTTGAGGGACGCATGGATTCCACTCAATATCCAGACCAATGTCCAGGATTCAGTGACAAAGCCGAAGCTGCGCATGGACTGGATTTTTCCACAAGACAACGACCCTGCTCGAAACCTACTAAGGCATTCATGCAGAGGAACAAGTACAACGTTCTGGAATGGCCATCTCAGTCCCCAGACTTAAATATCATAAAAAATCTGTGGTGTGAGTTAAAGAGAGCTGTCCATGCTCAGGAACCATCAAACCTGAATGAACTAGAGATGTTTTGTAAAGAGGAATGGTCCAAAATACCTTCAACCAGAATCCAGACTCTCATTGGAAGCTCTAGGAAGCGTTTAGAGGCTTTCGTTTCTGCAAAAGAAGGATCTACTAAATATTGAGTTCATTTCTTTTTTGTGGTGCCCAAACTTATGCACCTGCCTAAATTTGTTTCAATTATTGCACACTTTCTATATATCCTATAAATTTTGTTTCACTTGTCAAATATCACTGTGTATCTCCTATATCAGGGGTGTCCAAACTCGGTCCTCGAGGGCCGCAGCCCTGCTGGTTTTCCAAGCATCCATGCATTTGTGACTTCTGATTGGCTGAACACACCTGATCAAGGTGATCAGGTGTGTTCAGCCAACACACCTGATCAGGTTCCTGTAGTCAGCAAGGTTCCTCTGAGTTTTGCATCAGAGGAACCTTGCTGACATGATTATGATCTGCATCATGTCTCTGCACCCAGTGAAACATTGTCAGTTTATTCACTGTGCTGTACAACCCAGCATTGGTTCATCAAGCTCTAAATTTAGAAAAATACAGTAGTTTCAGAATTAAACTATTATAACATCATCCTCCTTAAGCTCTCTTTACATGTTGCTTAAGTGTGATATGTAACCAACTTTGCTTCTGTGTTTTGATAATTGCCAACTGTATTAGACAACAGTGCCATCTAAGCAGTGGGAGACGTGTTACTCAGCAGGAGAACATTAAAAATGTAAGCAACAGAGCTGAATTAGTTAAGTGAATTCCAGAGGTCAAACTTACTTATCACTTCAAACCCTTTAGAATATTTCTATGGTATCATGTCTGGCAAGAATTACTGACTTCAAAGAGAGTTTCTTCTGTATGTAACACCACTTCAGAATATTATATCTCTCATATCACTGTTGAATCAGTTGCCCTTGACATTATCTAACTTTATACACACTTTCAGTTCTTACTGTTTTGATATGTGATCATCTTAAAGATTGCACACCCTGCCCACAGCATCTGCACATAACAGGGAACATATTTGTGTCAGTTATACTAGTTTGCAAGTCAAAACGGACCAGTGGAGGTGGAATATTGATAATGCGCCCACAGAAATATCGACACATGTGCTTGATGATAACCATCATAATACACAAGAGTCTGTTTGGATGAAAGTGACGGATGGTGTGTACAGATAGGGCCGGGCATGTTCACAGTAGGGAGTTAGTTTAACCAGCAGGTTTCTTTTATGTTCTTCACTGTGATGATGAGCTGGCAGTCAAGTTAATACCACAGTTAACAAACTGAAGCTGAGCACAAGCATCTGTGTATCATTCAGAGCCTACGTAGTTGAACGATGTCTTCTGTTTTCTGTCATTTGAAAAAATTAGGCTCACCCAAAGATCTACGCGATGCATACATGCATGTGAATGTGTTTGCTTGTTGTGTCTTCCTGTATACCGTGGGTGAGGGGAAGGGATGAAGTGTATGATTTATCGAACTACCTCAGTGTAATTGTCTGTAACTTTTCATGCAACAACTCAAGTCAATAAAAAAAAACTCAAAGTAATGAGGTGTGAAACCAGACACTACACCTACGGTGGAAATAATATGAAGCTTCTTCCATTGTAGTGTCCAGCGAGAGGTTTTATATTTTAATAGCAATTTAAAACTTTGATTTATTTATTATGTTCCTTAATTATTTTTCTTTAAAATCAAAGACACTCTGTTCTCTACAAAAAAGGGATGAATATTTTTGATTTTTCAAGAAGCAGAGGATAAAGACAAATGTATCCAGATGTATCCAGATGATAAAAACCATTGCAGTTTAGTACAATTGGGTCAAATGGTGTGATTCTTTATCTTATCATAGTTGGGTTGAAGTGAAAATGACTGCGCTGACATGCCAGATCAAAGTGTTGGGGGTCTTTAGACTGACGACTGGTGACTGTCAAGCAGTTGTGACATAATTGTCCTCCTTCCCTGTATCATAATCTTAGACATCTGGTGCATATCTTATTACAGTGGCTGTCTGCTCAGGTGATCTCACTCCAGCTCAACCTGACGTCATACTGTAGCATGGGGGTTATCCCGAGGAGGTCAAAAGGGACTAATGACGATATATATACAGTTAGTGAAAACCACCAAGCTGGGGGATGTCTGCACCTTCAATGGGTGGTAATGGCTGGAAAATTTGTGGTCTGGGTTTTATGAGAAGCTACGCCTGGGAAGTGTTTTAATTTGGTTTGTCTGCTAGAAGCAAGCACGTACTGTAAGGCATGGGTGGTCTTGAGTGCTGTTGCAAGCTGCTCCTGGAGGCAATTAGCATATGTGGCATCTCTCAGTTTTTACTGTCAGTCAGAATACTGTGTTTTCACTGTCTATCAGTGTAATGTAACATTGAGTGTAACATTTTGTGCTGTCGTTCTCTAGTTTTAAATGCCTCTGTGCAAGAAATAACCCAGAAACGTAACACCTCTGGTCATGCCTGTCTGCGTATCCTTCTCATTTTTTTCTGAATGTGATATCTTCAAAAACGCGTTGATGGATTTCTTTAAATCTGAGCCAAATATCCACTTGGATTGAAAGAGACACTCATATTTTGGTGGTTAAGAAAGGGTGGCTGTGATTTCAGGTCCATCTCATCCACGTTATTATAGATTATGGTAGTGAAAGGTCAGGGTCACTGTGAGTTTTTTCCATCCAAATCTCCACTTGGACTTATAAACTGATTACAAAGTAAGTCTGGTCAGACATGAATGCAAAATACAACCTCACATTCCTTCTTATTTCTTATGTGTTTTTCCAGACCAAAGCAGAAACAACTAATCTTAAACCCTAGAAGACTTACGTTAAAATTAAAAACACCATCACTAACATCAGGTAAATTTTACTCGATATAATATCCGAAAGATACATGAATTTTATCAGCTTATGTAAAAAACACTGTATGCCAAATTGTAGCACTTTTTTTCCAATATACAATATCACATTGTATCATGGGGCACCCTTTAATGAGGCAATTACTGAAAAATCAGGTAATCCTTAATGAGAAATTTCCAAACAAAAAAAATAATGGAGCTAGGAACTTGTTCTTCTGTCCACCCATTCATGGAACACGTGAGCCTTGTCTGGTGAAGCCACAGACTTCCTGCATCACTGACCCAATATGTTACTCTCTATCACTAACTCTATCACATGACATGAACTGTGTGGGTGAAAATCACCCGACGTTAGTGTTCGAGAGTTAATCAGTTATTATTAGATATTCTCTAAGATGGCCTTCTTTGTTGTGTCTGCACTCAGCTGGAATACACTGAATGGAAGCTGGGATTCGCTTTCCATTTAAACTGGATAAAGTGAGTGATTATTTTACTGTAGATCATCAGCATTAATAATATATTTCAGCTCTAGTTCATAGATCATATCATCAAGTATCATTGAGTTTGGCATCCTGTTTATTAGCCATACACACATATACATGGGGGCTTCCCTTGCTCATTGCAGCTCAAGTGGGGGGGTGTCCTTTTGACAGCGACTAACACAGTGAGTGAAAAGTGTGTTTCAAGTGGTGCCAACAGCCGCTCTGCTCGTCCCTCCTTCCACCTTTTGTCTGTAAGTGGCACTCCATGCCACAGGCAGGCCTCCTAGCGATGCTGGCTGACCCGCCCCTTCTGAATTCTCCCCACTACTGTTTATGGAGGAAGTGTCATCAAGGCTCTTATTATTCCAGCTGGGCCAGAGCTACCGCTGCCACACAGCCCAGTCTGTAGAGTTTGGCCCAGAGATGTCGCGGAAAGACAAAGAAGATTTTGAGAGTGCACATGTCTGTCTGTGCCAAATATCTTTTTTGTGTCGCGTAAGCTTAAAGATAATAAACAAGGGGAAATCATTTTACTACAGCTCAGTATCTGAGGGTAGACTTAAAAAAAGCCTGGATGACCCTGCTGAGGGTGTTATCCGCTCTGTGAGCACTCTCTACGTCTGGAGGAGGGTGGACCCACCGAGGTGTCAGAAATGAGGTAAGAAGTTACACGCCAGGGAGTTGTAGGGTCACACAGGGTTGGGTTTGTTTTCAGAGAGACTCTGCCAGCTCCTAGGCCTTCCACACAGTCTGAGAGTCCTGACGCAAAACGGCTTCCTGCGCTGACCCTTGTGCACATGATCTGTTCCAGCGAGGACTGGCGAGTCAGCAGTGGCTCAGGCGATGTTACTGAAGCGCACATTTAACATGGCAGCTCTCACATGCTCCAGAAACAGTATTTAATATAAGTGATGGTACCCCGGAGTAAGAAGATTAAGAAACATCAATTATGAAGAACATTTTTTACCAGCAATAAATCATACTGGCAACAATGCTATAGCCATAACACCCCCTTAGCCTTTGTTGTAATGATATACTGTAATGATATAGTGGCCACATCACCACCATGGTGGCTACAGAAAAGCTTGGTGGCTCCGTAGCTCCTGTCAACTACATACTGACTTTAATTAGCATGCAAAACAATACACTGTGAATAACTGTATTGAAAACTCATTTATTCATATTCATATTCATCCGATATGAACTGAGACTCATGCCTCGTCTCTCAGAGACTGAAATATGAGGCACATGTAGAATCAGTGGTAAAAAAACAAACATGTGATTCGATAACATTTAAACAAATGAAAACTGCTCATATAAGCATTAACCTGTTAGTCACACTTTTGTGAAAGTACAGCAGCCTCCTTTAAAGCAAATCTGCACTTAATAATAAAATACAGAGCTGAAAGCTAACTTTACCACGGTGACTACAGAGACCCTGGAGCGTGAGAGAGCACAGTGTTTTCCTGTGCATTTCTTTCTAATCTTTGTACATGTATTATACATTATGTACTTCTCTGCTGCTCTTACCTTGTACTGCTGTAACAATGCTAATCTCCCTCTCATGGGACTAATAAACGTTTATCCTAAACATGCAGTAGAGATTTTTTTTCTATTTTTTTGTATTCCAATACAATTCAGAGGGAATAAATGTACTTTCTTTCACTGCATTTAACAGTTTCACTTACTACATTCAGATTCTTATGGTTAAGGTTTTTAATTCAAGGTTATGTTAGAAGTTGCTCAAGTACCTCATATAGTAAATGGTATGCATGTTAGTGTTGGAGCCGTGTGGCCTTTAAGAGCGCCACAGGAGATTATTTCTGCCTGTGACCATCAAACTGTACAACTACTTTCACCGCTGTAAAGGTGATATTATTTAATCAGATGACTGTTTATTCAGCATTTCTCAAGGGCATCATTTTGTTATAATTCCCACTGCATTACAGATGGATATTGATTAAAAATAGAATTTTAGTATTTGTGTTGGGGTTAATATGTTAGTTCGTCCATCTTTCCACTTGAACTGAGGGCTGCTGTGACATGATAAATTATTTCCCTCTGGAATTGATAAAGTTCTTTGAATCTTGAATCTTCCCTAGCACCTTACTAAACCATGTGATACTGTACTTAGCTGCCATGCAAGTCAGCTGACTTGACACACTGTGTCACTGTGGCAACTCAGAGTACAGAGGCATGCACCACCAATCAAGGGGTCGGTAGTTCAATCCCCAGCCTCCTATCACGAGTTGGACAATGGGGGCACATCCACCTCTTATGTTATTGAGTTAAAAAAGAATAACTGAATCAACTAAGCCACTGGCTTGACTCCTTTAAAGTGATCTACACTTCCTTCTCATTAATACAGAATCCACTTCACTTTCAGAGAGTGGTTATACTCACAAATGAATGTGTCTGTCAGGAGTTAAATAGGGTTTTATGTTCAACCACACTGCTGCACAATACTTATTGTTTCTTCCTCTTTTTGTACATCTTTCCTACCTGTCAGACCTGCCCTTTGACACTGTATTGGAAAAAGCTTCCCCGTCTGATTCAGCTGCTTAATTGCGTCATTTAATGCACCGTTAAACACATTACAAGCCGGGTGCTTCACAATACCTTCTGGTAATTGTAGCGAGTAGAAAGCGCTTCGAGGGTTAGCACAAAATTAGCCATTGACAGTTAGAATGATTATCTGAATCCAAATTACCTCTGTATCCTCCACCCTCCCACCCGTCATATTCCTCTGTTGTTGGTCACTCTCTGGATGGCTGCACTGCCTCTTCCTTCACAATAACTACTTTCACTTGCAGATGGAGCGACCTCCCCTGACCTCCCGTTACAGGTTTCCACTCTGTGTTTTTCTCTCCGTCTCCCTTTACAGATCGCTTATAATTAGCCCAGTGAGACGGAGAGAAAAAAGGTTTTTTCTTTTGCTTCACTAATTATGTCGCTTTATTATTTTTTTTGCCGCCTATATGAAAAGGGGTATTTAGCAAAATAGAAAGCAGCTGCACCATTTATCCCCCTCATTTGTTTTGACTGTCAGACCTGCTTTAGTTCCTCTCTGTTTGTGTACCTTTGCCCCATGGCGCTGGTGCTTGGTTGGTGGGTGGTATGAAAATGAACAGAACATGGGAAGCAAAGTATTGCATTGCTGGCTGATACCTGGGATTATGAAAATTACATTTACCTTTTTGCTAACCTGTGATTTTCATCAACTCTCCTATTGACCCGAGCAGCTGAAGTCATTGTTCATATGCATGTCTGTGGTGGCATATATTTACAGTACGGGTGTGTATTTGTGTCTGTATCCCTGTTTACTCTTTAGTCCTGTGTTTGTTCTTATTTCTATGCAAGCTTTTGTGTGTGTGCCCCTTGTGCTCACTGGTGTGTGTCAGAGATAGTTCCTCCTTGTCTACGGTGTGTCAGCTGTACTTCGTATTCTGCAGCTACGGTGTAAGCATATTTTTTCCAACCTACAATGAAGAGCTCATCTAAAGTGTGTTTTGAATGCTTCCAGATACTGTCTGTGCAATCTAACGGTTGATTTTACCCTATGTTTACTTTGTGTCTAACCCTAACCCAGATGTCGTTGTGCCTAATCCTAAACTAATTACTTTGTTTGCATTTCTGACTGTTAAATGCAGAAATAAAGGTTACACCCAACCACCATTTTCATGCCTCATGCCAAAAAGGAGGTACCTGCCTACCTGGGTCCTATAAAATGATGTGAACTAGTTCTATTTATACAGTTACATTTACTTGCGTACCTTAAGTTAACTGTTTGTTGAACTAACTAGATATTTGAGTGCATTGTTAAAGGAAAATCAATATTCTTTTAGCAGTAACCTTGGATGCAGCCTTCATGCCACTTTTGATTCATTATGTTGTAGAGGACAGAGATCACATGGTAGAGTTCACATGTTACTAACTGATGTAAATGTGCTGATTGTACCATGATATGAGAGATCTGCCCATATAATGATAACATTTTCACACAGTGTATTTACTTTGTTTAATATATTAGCCTGTGATATCTGATTTGCTGATATATTTGCCTAATGATAGTAAAATAATGTCATTAAAAATGCCTTTATATATCATTCTTTATTATGTGAACTATCAAAGAATAATAATTTAATTGACACATGGGTATTTCATGATCCTATAAGATATTGCCCTTTGTAACTCTTTTTACTTCTACTTCAACTGTGTATTATTACAATTTATTAACAGCCTGAGTGCAGAGCATTTACAGTATTAGTGTAACATCTAATATCTTAACTCCAGTCCTTAAACAACCCATAAAAATAACCACAACAATATCACACAGCAAATAAATACAGCACTAATGCCACTCTGCCTTTTAGAGTTGGCTTTCAGTGTGTCACGGCACCGTTACTGCATATTAACATACTTGTTCAGGGGGAACTGATATATATCAGATATCAAAAGGCTATTGCTGACTGGCTCAGCATTGAAAACGGCGCAGAGTTAGCTGCAAGTTCAATAAATGAGGTAAAGCCTGTATCAGAAAAGCTATAACAGTTTACCAATGGGTTGTTAAATTCATATTTAGTCACAGTTTCACTCTTTAAACCACATTAATACAGTACAAGCATGTAACACTTGAAAACGAAGTATTCATAGTAAAACGTGAACCTTGAGTTAAATTGAAAAGAGTGCTTTTCCAAACTATGCTAACAGTTGCCCTTGTTTCTTGGCTTTTTAGAATGTACAATCACAGGTGCTGTTTTCTGTAAGCAAATGGCAAACTGCAGAAACTAAGAAATAGAGGCAGAGTGAATGAACACACTTGACCTTCCCCGAGGCCTAAATGGACAAAGGCATCACAGTCAAGTGTTTAAATGAATGTCAAAAAACTGGGATTGGATCTAAAACAGCTGGGACCTTTCAGGCCAAATTAAACACTAATTGCTGTCCTGCTGTAGCCCTCTAAGGTTTTGATTGATTCGCTACAAATGTCATTTACCCTGGAAAACAGAATTCCCTGCAGCCTAATGTTCATTAACAGTTGACCAACATCAAATTAATATATACCCAGAGGCTCGTTTCCTCAACTCAAAGTTAACATATCCTTGTCCATAATCAGTTTAAAGTTTGTGTCAGCGCTGCAGGAATTTATTTGTTTTTCTTAAGGAGCACCACGTTGTCCACCTTGAACGTTTTGAAGCTGCTGCTTAAACCTAAATTAAAGATGATAACCAGATATCATGTGATTATGCTTTTACTGTGTTTCAAAGTCCTTGACCTCAAGCAGTATGAGGTAACTTGTCTTAGCATTGCACTGACATTTCACTAACTGCAGTCCTTACTTCAACCTTATGGTATATTCCCCAGAAGGACAATGGGGTTTTTATCTAGCATATTTCCTCCATATGCATAGTCAATGGCCTGGGATGCGGCGTTGTGTGCAGCCACATGAGACACATTTATGGCCAAGTGAAAGGAGGCTGTGTGATGGATAAAGATATCACCGCATTCTGAGGTGTGCATTTCATTCTAGCCCAGGTATCTCTGGTGTTTTCATTAGAGTGATGGAGTAATGGGGGGAATATTCAAAAGTCATGGCTCCTCTTAGGGAGTGACAACTTTAGTCTATCATTGCCTCTTTTACCCGTATCTGAGAGCCAACAACCGAAAAGAACCTGGAGAGAGAAGGAAAGAGAGCAGAGGCCTTTTCCATCTCATTCGCTCTCTACTTACTGATTACTGGGCATGTTGGATGTTCATGAAGTTGATCGTCTCTTTCCAGGAGTTCATTTATAAATGAAAATTGACGATGTTAGAAGCAGTGGTAAATTGAAAACCTTTGGAAAGATGGTGGCATACACATAATCTAAGCCCTGTTTCAAAGCTGTAATTTATGGCAATAGAATATATTTTTTGTTCACTGAAAAGAGTCCAAAATAAACTGTAAAAATTCCTATATGAAATGAGGAAATGGGCACGTGGTCACAGTTGCAAGAAGTAAAAAATGCAGCTGGATCATGTGTAGTTGCTTTGTGTCCATTTTGTATATTTCCATGTCAACTGTGTGTCTGTGAGAAGTAGTCCTGGGAGGTGGTAAGGCATGGAACTTGGATGAGGAGCAACAGGGTCATGGAAGCGCATGACTGTTTTCACAGCAGTGCACTGTAAATGGGCTCTCGCTAATAGATTCAAGAGATGTTTGTTGTCAATATAGCTGAAATACACAGTATACAGTGTATCAAAATTCAGTTTCACACAGGCAATAAATATCTAAATATACAACAAGACATTATAGATTAGCAAACAGTAACTAAATAAAAAGGTTTCTAATGAATACTTACAGTAAAGCAGACAGGACAACATGTGCTTGTATGGTTCAAGTAAAATGTTGTGCAGATGGTATTTAAAAAACCTGGTTCAATTTATCAAGACAATCCCGCAGACAAGACAAGACTTAGACGTGATTTAGCATGAGGCAGGAAAAGCATTGGCAATTGCCTTACAGTTACAGCTGTGATGCTATGGAAGGAGGGAGAACAGTGCAAAGTGGGAATTTTGATGCGCATTTTGTAGACTTGGGAAGGAGGGAAGCCTCGACGATCCTCTCTGCTGTCCTCACTATCTGCGTCAGGGACTTCTTTTCGGCAGCGATTCCCATACCAGACAGTGATGTAGCAGCAGCAACAATCAGCACTGGTCCCTTGATAGAAGGAGGTGAGGATGGGAGGAGGAAGGCTGGCTTTCTTCACTTTTCAAAGGATGTAAAGACATTGGCAGGCTTTCTTGTGGACGGGGTGGTGTTCAGGTTCCAGGACAGGTCTTCCATGTGCTGACTATTTCAACAGCAGAGCCTTCATTGTGCAGTAGAGTGGGTGGCCGGCTCTTAATCTTCTGAACGTTAGGTGACAGGTTGTTGCTTTGACACCAGTCCACCAGACTCTTTTTGTTGGACTGTGATGGTTTGGATGTCTGGAATCTGCTGGTAGACACCATTATTTGCATTCAGTATTAAGAAAGAAACAAACACCTACAGCAGAGATCAGTGTTTGTAGCTGTTGGAAATTGCCGATGTTGCACCATCTGGTAGAGTGGAGCAGTGATCAAATGGCAAATGGATGATGGACAGTTACTTTAAATAACCAGAGCTTCATGGTTTTGTCACAGATAAGTAATTAGCAAGCTTTTCAACTATTCTGGTCCAGTGTAAGTCTTGTTTGAATGTTTGTTTGTGTGTGTCGCTTTCCTGGATATATTAATTATAAACTGTCTGGAATGGATGCACTGCAATCACACAAGATTCTGTATTCGTCTCACACATGAGAACTGAAAACAGAGGCAGAGAGAAATAATTCATGTTGAGAATAATACTAAGACACAGAGAGGAGGTTTAGGCAGATTTCACAGTGATACGGAGAACAAGTAAAGGTTAAACATTCAGCAGAGAAGGACCATGAATACATACAGACTGTATTATATACAAATTATCTGACTGCTCCGTGAAATATTTTTTTATATCTAGTTAAATAAAAAATAAAATTACCTTTAAGCAGGTGGTGTACAGTACAGAATAAGCTAGACTCTAGCTGGTAGAGTCTGTCATCCATCAACCCACTTTCCTAAAAGCTTCTATTCTCCAGGGTAGAGGTACAGGAGCCGATCCCAGCTGTCATTGGGCAAGAGGGGGGCAAATCCTGGACATGTCGTAGAATCCTCCATCATAAAAGAGCATTCTCATCATAATGATGCCTCGTGTGTTTTGATAATTTGTTTTGGAAAGCAGAACTCTAAGAAAAACACAAGAGGAACATGTGACATGGTCAAACTGAGTGGTATAAGTACTACCTGGCTGATCAGTAGAAATGAACAGCAGGTGACTGCTCTGGTGCAAATGTAGAGCAAATCAGGAGGACGAGTGACCAGATGACAGCAGATGTTAGTGGATAGAAACTGATATAAGTGTGATGTGTGATGAAGCTGAACAAAAGTATCATGTTAGAATGTTGAAAGGACCACGTAAAAACAAAGTGGAGGTCATCATGTGCTGCTGGATATATTGATGTAAAAAAAATGATCGACTCAGATTGTTCCATTAACAGGCACACTAACATTTTGTGTGATGGAGAAATCACCCTGCATTTACAGTGCTGATGGTGTTGCTGTTTGAACTAATCAGAATACAGTGTAATACAGAAAATGTGCAATGCAATACTGAGGTTATATTAATAGCTCTAGGCTACAGAGCAACATGGTAGCTGGGACTGAAACAACCCAGTGTGTGATCTGAGCCAGCAGTGTAATTGGCTTGTTTTTTAACCCAGCACTTTTTTGTGTTTAAGTGCTACTAAGTGGCAAACAGCCACTACTGCATTACCAGCTGAAAATGTACCCCTAATGTTTTCCAACCTTAATCAGCATATTTATGACACCCCAGACATTATAACATGTTTTCCATTATCAAATTTGTTCTACACGCTGAATAATTGTACTTTTTTTTTAAACAATGGCTGCTACTGCCAGTACGCCACAGCTGAACCGACATAACTGGCAAGATCAGCTACATTTGCCATTACAGGAAATGATGATGCTGATGTTTGGCTAATATGGGGATATATATACAGAGTTATATGAAATGGAGCCTAAATAATGTTTAAGTTTTGGATTTCATGATGTTTATGAGTGAATAAAATAGATTTAGTCTGCTGGGGGACTTTCCTGACACTCCTCGCTCCTCTCCTCCTTTTCTCTCACTCGCTCTCTTGCCATGACATCATGACATCATAACATTGTGTCTCCTCTCTCCCCTAGTTGTGCTTCATCCTTCTGTCTCTCTTTCTCTCTGTACCTTTCTGTCCTCGACCTTGGAGCTGTGTTTGCTGGTCCTACCAACCTGCCGGTGCTTCGTCTGCTGCTCCTTGTTGTTGTTGTGATCTATGTTATCTGCTGTTCTTTTCCCTCTCCTCTGTCCACTAACCCCAACCGGTCGAGGCAGATGGCCGCCCACCCTGAGCCTGGTT
>JAUMHJ010000013.1:15182997-15200093 GCA_032361105.1 Microctenopoma lineatum | reverse complement strand
GCCGCCCACCCTGAGCCTGGTTCTGCTGGAGGTTTCTTCCTCTTAAAGGGAGTTTTTCCTCTCCACTGTTGCCTAGTACTTGCTCAAATGGGACTGTTCCCTGCTTTCTGATGTCTGCCGTCCGTTCCTTGTTCCGTCCGACCCTGCTGTCACTCTCGAGTCACACTATTTGTGCCTCTGTTTGTGTATTTCCTCTGCCTATTTTAGTCTGTTCATTTTCCATTTAGCGTTTACTGTGTTTACACAAGCCCTCCTTATGAAGTGATTTTAAGTTCAGTAGTGTTTTTGTGTTTTCCTTTTCCTGGTTATTGTGTATTAAACCCTTTTCACTTGGGTCCGCTAATCCCAAACCCCTTACAGAAAACACCATCTATAAGAAGTCATGCTTCAGTTACATTATTTTAGATATGAATGCAACAGCAATTCCTCCTGGTATTTTTGCACACGTAAGCAGTCACAAAAAATATCTGCCATGGTACATGTAGCAATCTGGCAAAATAACGACACAAATGACTGTGGATCAACAGGTCACTGAAACAAGAGAGAAAGAGTTAAGAATCACAGTATCTGTGTTGTAGAAGTGGAGTGACCACAGCAGCAGAGTCCAGCCTTCAGTGCGGTTACTGACAGTGCCGCCTTGACCCTCACCGCCAGTCTTCCTGGAATAAAGAAAGAGAAATCATGATAAATCAACCAGAGGCATCCACATGTCATGTTAGATGGTTGTGGTTGTTTGCTGTTTGTAGTTGTACATTAGATATATGTCAGTAGTGAGATATAACCACACACCAATAACCACCTAGCTAAAAATAGACATCAGAGGCACACAATTACCATCAATTCTGTATGTTTCAGTGTGAGCCTAAAAAAAGGGAGTTTGGCTGTGGCTGCGACTTGATCTTATCATTTGTCCTGTTTTTCTGGCCTAAGCAATATGTATATTTTTGTACTTGCAGCTGATACGGGTAGTTTTCATTGTTATTCCTCTCTCCTCTCATTAGAGAGTTCTTCCCTCTTGTCTGCTTCTGTCCTGTTTCTCCATCTATATCGCCCTCTCTTCTATCTCCCCAACCCTTTTGGTCTCTCTGTTATTATTGGACCTGATGAGTGTTGATCATTTTGGCAGGCGGATTTTTTGGAAGCTGGACTTATCTACTGGGGACACGGTTTATCTAAGTCCACGTGCTGACCCTCTGTTTCCTCCCTGGCCCTCTGATGCTAGGACAGGACTTCCTCTGACAGCCTTATCAGCTTCAACCACAACACTGGAACAGACCCACTGAGCAAGATCGTAGGTGCTGTTGTCACCAGACTATGTTTGTATGATGTGTAGACGTCTGCGGAGCCTGGCTTGCAGTGACAGAGATAGTAATGATGATGATCATGGCAGTTTTTTACACTCAGTTCAAGAAACATACTCCTGTCAGTGCATCCATGTTATTTTTCTGCGTCCACTGTAGAAACACAATGAACCAAATGTGGTCTGTTTCTTCACACTTTCTGCTTCATGCCACAGTGAGCACCTGCTGGTGGTCTTACGAGGTCAGACCTAGAAACACATGTCTGCCAGGCAGTAGGTATAGTACCTACCTTAAAAACTAACTAAGACCATTTATAATGAGACACATACGGGGAAACATCAGCATCCAGCAGCAGCAGAGCCAAACACACGTCAGGCTGTCAATACGAAAAACGATAAAGCACACTCATGACATGATGACAAAATGACTTTTATCTGCACTGAGGATTCATCCTTTTTGCCTGAATCATCTTTACTGAAATTGTCTTATCAGAAACTGAGATTACATGCAGGCGCTTCGTGACCTGTGCACAATTAAATAACCTCACTACTGAGCTGAACTTTTTTTTTTCATGTAGTTAGCTCTTAAAGAAAAAAAATGTCATGTGCTTGAGTACAAGGTCAACTGAAAACCTGTGAGCACAGACTAACAGTGAAAGAAGAAAACCAGCAAGGAAGAAGAGAATCTCTCCAGGGAGAGGAAACGATTAGCTGGACTTGATTTTTGTAGGTGAGAGATTGGCCAAAAGTCAACCATGTGGTTTTTGGATTGTAAAGCCATTAAAAACACACACACACATATATACACATGACTTTAGGCGTCTGGATTTGATGGCTGGAGCTGTATTATTCTCCGCTCCAGTTGAATAAACAGTGCGGCTCTGGGCTTGGCTGTGTTGATTCCAGAGGGTAGATAAGCAGGGTAAATAAAGCTGAACTTGGAGTGGAAAAAGGTTTTCTTCTCATTGCTGCTCAACAGTTTTACTGTTTAAATGCCTCCAGATGGGAGTTGAAGACACTGCTGAACTGCTTTCTCTCCAATGTGATTATTCTGTGCGTTTAGATGGAGACAGTGTGAAATATGTTTTTGTTTAAGTTTAAGTGCCAGTGTGTAAATCTGCCTTCGCAGCCCCCCCCTCCCGCAACAAAGATGGACACTCACAATGGATCATTTCTCACTGAATGCTGGGAATTTTCTGTGTGTGTGTGTGTGTTTGTCATCACACACACTCGCTGCATGTTTGTCCAGCTCGGCCTGGAGGTGAGTCCTCTTCCTGCAGTAGTGGCTGATGTTGGGCTGATATAAAAGTCTTCTAATTGGCGGCTTGTTATTCTATTAAAAGTACCCTTCGACGGCTCGCAGGAAGCAAAACTGATGACAAGGTAAAATAGATTAATTAAGGTACCCTAGCGTCAAAAGCAGCCACTTAATCATACATCGTGCTTGTCACAGGGATTTGGGATCTGACTGACTTGAACAGATTATGCCGCTCTTAATTTTCTGCCTTTGTGCAATGGAAAATTAATTGTCAGTGACATTTAGTTGTAATCCCCTACACCCCCCACCCCCCGCAACGCAACACTCTCTATCTCACTTCCTCAATTAATTATTGGCGCTCTTTTATAGTCTCGTTCCAAAAGACTTTCTTGTGAAGATACGCGAGGCCGAATCATTTCCTCAGCCGCAGAAGACAACATCCGCTGTTTGATTGAGTCTAAGAAATCTAATCATCAGCTGTCGCCTCGGCGATATTCTCCTCCCATACTTAGACTGCTGTGTCGATGCTACTTCCCACCGCCATGCCGGCAGACACACAGGCATGCACACACAGACCCACACAGACACTGGGAGAGTGACAGCAGGAGGCTAGGAAGGGTCCGGTCCACTTTGAATTGTCAATCATCTGTGGCTTTGACAGCTCATTTCAGTGGACATGACACAAGAAGAGGAGAGCGAAAGATGAAGGGGAAGGGAAAAGGGACCAGGGAGAGAAGTGACGTGGAGAAATGGAGATGAAAAATGAACCTGGAGAGACGGGGAGAATATTGAGAAGAGAAACTGAGTGAGATCATGGTAGAAAAGAGATGAAAGGTGAGTGAAGCAGGAAAAAGAAATAGGGAAAGTAGGAAAGAGAAAAACATGAGAGGAGAGAGGTAGAGGAGGAAAAGGTAGCAGCGAGGAGCAGTGAGCCTGGTGATGAGAAAAGAGTAAAGCAGGAGAAGAAGGGAGGTGACAAAGAGAAAAAGGAGATAAGCAGGTGACAGAAGGCAGAGAGACAGTGATAGCATTGTAGCATGATGAAACTGAGGTCAGGTGTGTGTGCGCCTGTTTGCTTATTGTGTCAAATTAAACCACAGAAGCAAAAAGAGACATATCATTTCCCAGATATGATTGATGGATGATGTGTGTGTCCTAGACAGGTGTATGATGGCCCTGTCCTGACTACACACACACACACACACACACACAGGCTTATGTCTGTGTGTCAGCACATACTGGTTCTGCAGCTGTCTAGACAGGCAAATAATCAAACAAGTGGAACCCTGACTAAAGCCTGTATTCAAATAGGAACAAGTACAGGCTGATAAAAACAGGTAGGACTTGGTGGTGGTGTGGTGTGTGTGTGTGTGTGTGTGTATGTGTGTCTTCAACATAAATACATCCACGCTGTGGCTTGAGCTTCTACTTTTCCTTTCTTTAACAACTGTTTAGTGACAGTTAATATGCCGCATGCTTTACACCAGCGAACATCCTCACATGGACGCACACTAGGATGCTTCCTAACATCATTACCATTACTGTAACAGCAAACTTTAGTCTGTAAAGTTCATTTTAACTGGCCACAACTTCACATATGATACTAACTGAAGAGCGATTCATCAACCAGTAGCAGTCGACATTAATGTTTTCTGAGTTTTGTTAGCGCATCGGGGAAACATAAAGCTTAAAGAAAAGACAACTTAGTAAAATGCGATTATGACGACATGGAAACAAGGTATATGATAAATAATGGTCAGTCTCTACAGAAGGCCTATTTTCACTTGCACTAAATCCCAGTTCTTATTTATTTCAAATGTGGTACATGACTACCTGTTTGAAAATGTCATGCTTAAAGATGGATCATTTCCTAGATCACTGAAACTAAATGATGCTTCATGTGATCTGGTGTCAAATACTGTATCCTCTCCCCTTGTACGTGCAAAGAAACCAAGATATAAGAGCATGTGCAGCTGAAATAGATGAAACTTGATCATGGGATGAGGAGGAGTGCGGAACTTCATTTCAACAGGCTCACATTTGCTATAATGAGGATCAATAATCGATGAACATGGTATTTGCTGTACCAGGTCGGTTTAACAACGTATCAGCATATTAGCTCATCGTGAATGGTTTTTGTGATAATCCTGTGAAAGTTCCACCTTCATACCTTCTACTGCAAATGTAGTTTATACAATAAAACTGTAAATCACAAGTTTGCATTACAAGATAATTAGTTGACAATAAATAAACAGGCAGTCCTTAAATGAAATAATAAAATACATTTTCATTTAAAGTCAGCAAGAAATTTAAAGTGAAAAACTGATGTGGCATAGTGTTGTTGCAGCAACTCAATATGAGAAGACGGTTGGTGTCCTCCGGTATCTCCTCCGCCCTGACCTTGTAAAGCACCTGGACACGTTGACGTGGAACCTGGTGGCGTTGGATGGATTGAAACATGCGACAGGTATGTTCTGTTAGATTAAGGTCAGGTGAGAGTAAGGGCCAGTCAGTTGTATCAGTTTATTCATCCTCCAGGAACATACTGCATACTCCAGGAACCCAGGACCCACAAAACCAGCAAAGGGTCTAAGGATTTAATTCCAATACCTAATGACAATCAGGATGCCATTGACTCTCCTGCACTGAGTTGCTCCTGCCCCCTCTGGTCCTGCTGATGGATTAAGAACCTTTAACGGCCATGTCCAGCTGTCCTAGAGTAACTGTCAGTCTCCTGGAATCTCCTACATGCTTTTCAGTGCTGGGGGAGCTAGTCAAATGCAAAACTACTGAAAAGCAGGGAAAAAAAGATGAGGAGGGAAAAATATCTGTGGCCTACACCTGCAAAACCATTCTTGTCTATGGGGTCAACCTATTCAGATTTAGGTACTTAGTTAAGGTTAGAGAAGGATCATTGTGTTGCTTAATTAAGAAGAAAAACTAGCAATGTAGAAAACAGAATTACTCAAATAAAACATGTACCTTAGCAAAACCTTTTTTTAAAAAAAATAGCAAGAAAAACATGTTTTTGAACCTGGTAAATATGTATCTCTGTGGAAAGAACCACAGGTGAAATTTTCTTTCATGTGAAAGGGTTTTTTTCCCATGAGGGAAACCATCAAACGTAGACATAGATCTTAAATCTATCTTATTTTCCATCCTCAGTGGGCCATCTCCCCCCGCCCCTCCCACAGGAGAGCTGTGATGGCTCGTGGCACACACTATTGCCACACTAATCCTATTTCTGACTCCGACAGATGAGAGCACAAGAGTTTAGCTGGGGCTAAGAGTTGTAACTCACCCTCAGACGGAAAAGAAATGGTTGGTGCTTTCTCAGGAACTCTGGGAGATTACGAGGGAATTGTTTGACAAACATTAGGCTGAGGGAATGCTGTGTATTTTCTTTACAGTCTGTGTAAATGGTGTTGCAGTTTGAGGGTTTAGCTGAGAAGCTCTGTTTATGTGTGCAGGTATGAGCAACACAGGGGATGCTAATAATCTGGATATTTATTCAATTTCCTGATATACAAAACTGCCTAGCCACATTTATGAGAAAGCAAACAGGGAATACGGCTCCAGAGGAAACGATTACAGATTGGGATCCATCTATTTTGAGCTTCCTTCTGCTCTCTGTGGCACGCAAAACTGCAAAAAGCAAATAAAGATGGAGAAGGCATGAGAAACCTAAAAAAAAACAGAACAGAAGCCAAAAGAGTTGTGGAGAAAAAGTGGCACAGAAGTTAAAGGAGAGGGAAAATACGGATCCATCTGAAGCCTGCAGATGAGTCCAGGTTGCGGTGCTGACTCGCTCAGAGTGCTCTGATGCATCCTCCCAGTGTGGGTCATGCCCTCTGGGAGCTCTACAGCACTGATTTAACATGTCAGAGTGATGTATGTGGAGGCAGTAAGGGAACTAGCTCCCACTATCCCCCTCACTGCATGAGGGGAAACGACCTCTCACTTCCCTGCTGCGAGCAAACCTATTGGACGAGCCCATCTGTGTCCATTAATTGTCATTAAAAAGCTGGAAAGTCAAGTTTTCCCCGCCACTCTTTGACCTTCCACACTCAGGTAGGTATCATCATCATCATCATCAGAGACGATGAAGAGAGTGAGTTTTTATGCTGTTTCTCACAGGTAATAGATTTAGTTGGTGTCCATGTTTTCATGTACATAACAGGCCACCAGCGTGAGCTAAGCCTTGTGTTGTTTGTGTGGAATTTGGGTGGCGAAAGCATGAGCCAGACAGCATGCTGATTTTAATGGGCTGAGTCTTGACTGCATTCGCCTCCAAAATGCTTGTCTGCTCAGAACAAGAGGGGGATTGTTCTCAAGATGCGGAGAGAGAGAGAAACCTGAGGGTGAAGTATATTACAGTGCAAGATGCTCTGAAAGGTTTGGTCTGAATGAAGACACCTCCTCACTTAATGCAAATTTAAACGTTTTTCCTCCGAGATTGTAAATATGTGCTTTAAACCACGACTCAAACTGAAAATCCTCTTTCTTATAAATGTGTCGTCACTGCCCTCACCTTTTACCTGGAAGAACACATTGTTATTGAGCCATGTGCATCATCTGCACCTACCATATTCAGAAAGAGCATTAAAAGAGAGCTACATTAAAAAGCTGTTATTTGCAATGTATTCAATAATATTTAGTTCATAGAAATATGTCTGAATGATACAGAGTCCAGTTTTGCCTTCTGGACTCTGCTGCTCTGTGGGGCCTTTTCAGATCTCAGGCCTTTTACTTGTTTCCGAAATAATGACAATTTCACACACAATTAAGGATCTGAGCTGGAATAATCCACTGTGTCTACCAACTGTACTAATACAATTCCACTATAAGTAAAGAGCTGTGCACCTAGAATCCATCAATTATTATATCACATTTTAGAATTTTTAGAACACACATCTAAACTCATGAATTTCTTTAAATCTTTCATTGTCATTTGCTTTATTCTTGTGTTTGCTGCTACAGTTTCATCTTGGGTTTCCAGTAGTGTGGAGACATTCCCTTATGAACGTTTTTTAACCAATTAGAGAAGGTCCACTTCAGACTCTACGAATTGAACTGTCGAGCAACATCGGGATATCATGTTTGAAGGATGAAATCCAGTGGCATTTCCCTTAATCCCCGCCTGTCCTGACCACAGCATGCAGGTCAGATAGAAAGCAAGCAACCCCCAAGTTCCCCCAAATGGCCCCTATGAGGGAAATGACAAAAAGGGGAGCGTACAAAGCCAGCACTCAACTTTAATTGGACGGAAGGTGCCTGAACACTGTTGCCATAAATAACTGGACCCACGGAAAGTGTGTGTGTGTGTGTAAGTTTGTGTGGGTCCAAGAGGGTTAATAACCATGCAGTCCTGCAGCGAGCTTAAGTACCAGTGAAGCTCAGAGATGCTGTCAGTGACCAGGTGTAGATGTCCTACAGACTAACTGATTTGTCTAAGGTCGTAAACACAACATAAAGAGCTAATATACAAGTCAGCACCAGTGTGATATGCACCCTCAGGAGGGTAAACACGTCATCAAAGCACTTTTCTTTCCAGGTTTTCACTCATGGCGGGCTGTGAGTTTTTGATCCCCAGGTTTGTTTGTGTTTCTACATTCTCAACACAAAATAGATATTGTAAATTAATCTTTGGTAGATTATCACTTAAACTGTTTTACTGTTAAACAACAATACATTTGGAAGATTTGGAAGCTTGAAAACTGAAATTTACAACAGCCTTTTAATCAGTTTGTGGACTTGGAGTCATAATCAATCATGCTGAGACTGAGGCAGAGGCGGAGTAATGCATCTGTCGTCATTCAGAGAGTTCTCAATTCAACAGAGAAACACACAGACATGAGACAGGAAGAGACCAAACATTCAACATAGATCCTTCAAGGCCTCTTTTGATTATCAAAATATTGTAGTCTATTAGGAACCAAATGTTTAATTTCCCTTGAACAAAGACATGAATTTAGTTTGTTCTATTATGGGGCTCCAGTTTTCTGATGGCCACTAGAAGCTGCAGTTGGACTAAGAGCAATACCGCAAAGATATTTAAGCACAGCTCAAGGTAATTCTGAAAGTTTCTGTGAACAAAGCCTATAAAAACTTAGATACATGCACTTAAACAAACCTCTCTCTCTCCTGCCATAAATAAAAAGTAAATGTAGTCATGGATACAATAAGTTCTCAGTGCCATGGAAACCATGGTTATGTAGTTTTTTTTCAGCAGCAAACAATTAGAAAAGAACATTGTGTTATTGTTATAAGGCAGATTGTATTAACATAATAGCATCACAGCGACAAGATACATGTGTAAAGGGTGTGTTCATGGAGGACATGAGTGTTCAGTATAGAAATACTGTGTGACTTGTCTCAGATCATAGTCATAATCATATTTCATGAGCAATTTAGGATTGAACTGAGGCATGATTAATGATTTCATAGCTTGGTTTTGTATGTTTAGTTCCATGGAGACCTTGGTTGTGGTTATCGAAGGGTTGTGGTCTTGGTTAAGTGTTGCAAGAAGTCAGAAGAGACATAAAATTAAAGTACACCGTTAAAAATAGTTGCAACTAAAAACAGTCATGGCAGAAATGGATTTCCCCCCAAAAAGCATCTGTTATCATGGATAAATAAAGTGTACTTTGTGGGAGAGAGGGTCAAATGGTTATACATTTAGATTTAGCAGGAATATTGCACCATTTAAAATGTCTATTGCTTTCTTGCCAAGAACTAGATGTGCACGTCAATATCCACTTTCATGTCAGCACTCTATGAAACTACAGGCAGTCTCCAGTTTCAGTAGCCTCGCATAGAGACAATCAGCTGATGTTAGCTGCTCATGCTACTTTATTCTACCTGACAGTGTCTTTGAATGTGTATTTAGTGTGGTTAAATCAGTAGAACTATTACCAGTGAAACTTTTCATTTGAGTTGTTCAAACATTATTGCACGTACCATTAAAGGAGCAAACAGCATGGGCATATAATAAGCTCTGAAAGAGTGCGTTAAGGAGAGATAGAGCACTGATAATGTCTCCAGTCTCCCTTAGTTCTCTCTGCTGACGTGTTTTTCAGCTGACTCACAATCATGTGTCAAATACATTTATCTCACGAGCAGCTGTTTTTCCCATGAAGTAGCGGGTTATCATTTCCTCTCCTAAGCACTCGACATACGTCCTTAAATTCAAACCATGTGTTTGACCTGCAGTAGATGTAGAACCAAATCCTTTTAAATTAACTGATATTTTATGATAAGGTTAACTCAGTCTAGTTTGTCTTCATTACGTTTGCCCTTGGAAAAACCACAGTTTGTCCATTTGTTTGGGAAAATGTCCAGGACACAAGGTGTGGAACGTAAAACTCTATCATCATCCAGATATTTTTTCTACCCTCCATACTGGCCCTAATTGCCTTTTTCTCCTTGTGCATGCGTGTGTGTGTGTGTGTGTGTGTGTGTGTGCGCCTGACACGGTATTCATCTATAACATGCAGAAGGAGGGACCCCTCCCCGGGCCAGCCATCTGTCACCTGGGCACCTGGAGGTACTGTAGTCTTGTGCAGTTTAAAAGGTAAATTCATTAAGATGTTAGAATAACAAATGTGAGGCTGACCAGGTCCAGAGTTCACGCCTCTTTCAAGGTGATGAATATTCCCACTTCGTCACCTCTTGTTTGACTAAACGAGCAGAAAAAGACACGTCACAGAAGCGATGGTTTTCTTCTCTGTCACCTTTGATTGGTCCAGTTTGTTGACCTGAATCCTGCACCGCATTACTGTGTGTACGTGTGCATGCAGCATAGGCTGCCGCCCTGCTGTAACTTGCAGGCACATATTAAAATACGACCCAAGAAAAGACAATGGAGTACATTCCATCACTCCTTTTCAAACCTGTCTTTCCCTCATTTGCTTCACACTCACGCACACACACAGAGGCAGATCCAAGGTCAGTGGAGGTCTGGTGGGAAGTTGATGAATGAATGTGAACGGTGTCATCCTGGACAAACAGAGCCTGGGCCCACATGCTGCTACATCCTGAAAAATATGCCTGTTACACCAACAGCTGAGGGAAATAGTTTGCAGGTCTCTCACATCCTCTCTGTCTGTCTCTCTGTCTCCACATGGAACACACATATTTTGTCATTCCCTGTGAAAAATAGCACGCCTACGCAACTGTGATGCATGAAACTGCATGTACAAACACGGCGCGCAACAAAACGGGCTTCACAGGCTGACACATGACGCAACAAACGTGATTTCTGTCACACAAGGTCAAGGTTTTTTTGATGAACGACGATGCCATTGACTATTCCGCTTCCCACGTGCTGTTACAGCCAAATAAATTCATCTGCCTTTTCTAATCTCTGATGCCACCCTGCCTCGCTCCTCCAAGGGTGTACAGATAAATAGCTTAGAGTAAACGGCCTCTTAAAATGTGACATTGCCGTGCTTTCAGCCTGGTGAAGGTGAGAGAAGGGGAGAGAGTTGATGCACTGGGGGGTGCCGGAGGGAGCCAGAACTGACAAGGAGAAGAAACATAAGGACCAGAGGACATAGAGTCGAAACTCTTATTTCATCTTACATTTGAACCACGAGAGAATGTAATAATAAATGCAGTCATTCAGGTTGAATCTGAGCTTTAGGTGAGCTTTATTGCACCGTGAGTCTCTTATCCTCACATATGTTTAAACACAAAGCAACAGAAATGCTAATCATCTTCAGTTATGATCCGCTCATCTGAGTGACAAAGCTGAAACTCACAATGCTTTGTCTGGAGACGTCAAGACAAACGAAACTGGTCACCTGCTGTAAGGGTCTGGTTACAGAGACTCTGTGGTTCACCAGTCAGCCTGTCCGAGAGAGGATCTGTTCTTAAAGACAAATCTCCGTCAGCACAAGGAAAAGCAACCAGGACTGCCTGACAGAAGTACTGTGTTCAGTTTTCATAAATAAAAGTTTCTCTCTCACTCATCATTTAATGCAGCATTTCAAAAGGATTTGGATTGTTCGTGAAAGATGTTTTTTTAAGCCACTTCACTTCAACCTAAATCGTCTTAATCACAACAGACTTTCTGAACACAGTAAACTATACAATTTCCCATGAACTTCGAGGAGGCTAGCAGCTTAGAAACAGAGCCATTATTATTGGAAATTACACCTTGAAGACAAATTCTCAGCAAGTTCAAGCATCTTAAATTATAAAGCCAACAGTGCTTAAATAAAGCAAACGTTTCTCTCAGCTTATTGGATCAAGAATGTTCTGATACACACATTGACTAATCTGCCATTGATTTGGTGCAGGTGCAACCCTCTGCAGTTTCACGGGCGAAGGTACACTGGCTTAGACAATCTATTTTGGCTGGGGCTTATTTTGGACAGTTGGCAGGTTCAGTGTTTTGTTCACAGGACACTTCCACATATGACAACCACCGAAATTACTGTTCATGGCCAACAATTCTACCAACAGAAAAAAATAATAAATAATAATAAATAATCATTGTTCTCTATCTATAGTTTATTTTACCATTGTTAATTGGTCTGCCAAAATGTATTTGAATTATTTCATAAATACTTTCACAGCAAAATGTATGTTTGCAATTAATTAAAATTAATTCATCAAATAATTAGTATTTAGATTATTTTGAATAGCCCCACACTCCTATTTGAATATATTTTTCTCATTTATTTATATTTTAACTTAGTCTTACATACATTACACCATCCTTGAGCCACAAATATTCTAAATGTGTATTTATCTGCTGCTTTAATACTGTATAATGTACAAATATTCAAATATTTTGAGAAACAAATGTATATCATATCTAATCATATTCATGAGATTCTTTCATGACAATAATGTAAACTAATATACATGTTAACTTTTCCTGTGGTTTCTGGTATCTGTGCACTTCATGCTGTACATATCTGATGTACATGCCTGTACAACTCTGATGTCCAAATATTCTAAGTAATGACTTACAGTAAGAAGACTGACTATTTTGAAAAGGAATGGCTGGAAGGATCTGCACTTCCTTCCATCGTGGTCTTGACTCTGACTGGACTGAAATTATGTGGCCGAGTGCAGCTTGGCATGTCATGGAAGAAACACTAGCTGTTCAAGGAGAAGAGAGAGTCAGGCGGTGGTTGGGACTGAAGCAGAGAATAGGGGGAGTAGGAAGATATTGGTGGGGGGTGTTTCCATACAGTACACAGGATTGGGGAGATTCATAAAGGCTTGTCACATTGCAAAGGTTGGGGTACGGTCTCTATTGGTCCAGACAGTGCCCTCCATCACAGGACCAAAACATTTCCAGATGTCTGCCAATAGGCTGGATCGTGGGGAGGGGGATGAACTCTCAAGCACGATGTAAGGAATATAACTAAATTTGGCTTGCAAAGCAAATGGTGAGTAAAAGCATAAGTCTTAGCAGAGAGCGGGAGAGAGAGCGAGTATGGGAGAAGGCGAAAGAGACAAAGTGTGTGCGCGTGAGCAAGTGTAGATGGAAGTGAAAAAAAGAGACACCGACATTAAAGTGCTTTAGTTTTTTTCCCTCTGTGCTTCTAGGGAATCTTTACTCTGCTCCCCAGCGTGCCAGCTTGCAGAGCATCTGACATCAATCACATCATTTCATTTTTTTAAGATTCATTTTGTATCACCATTTTGCATTTTGGTTCATCATTACTGGTGATAAATAGGCAAAGGCATTGTCTGGGCAATGGTTACATTAGGGGTGATACACTGGGGAGGCCACGACAGTCTGAATTATGAGAGGATTTCAATTGCCTCAGTAATGCTTTTGCTGAGGACAGAATTTGAAAGTTCAACCTCTGGGGAGGAAAAACTGCACTTGGACGAGAATTCTTTGCAAAGCAGAATCATATGGGGAAATATGGATTAAAGTGGAACAACATTTCAAACATGATGATTCTCCTTGTGCATCATCTGTCAGAAGCAATTTCACTGGTTTCTATATAAAGAAACTCCATTGTCTTAAGTAGACTAAGACTGAGGAGCGCTGATGTAACACTTGTCAACATTAACCTGCAAAGCGGAACAACAAAACTGCTCACTCGCGCTGTTGCAGTTGGTATAAATCCTTATGAATGACATCCCCTTAAATCCCCAGGACACTAAAGATAAATCAAACTGTTGCAGCAACTTGCAATGAATGTGTAAAAGAAACAGCAAGTTGAACCATTTCAAAGTTGATTCCCATTCTCTGCCAGCTTCTCCATAAAACCTCCCAATCTGAGTTTTTAGTGTAGAGGAATGTTGGTGTGCCTCAGGCTGTCTCTGCGGGCCCACTGTTTCCAGTTCCATCTCACTTCCACCTGTTGAATATCTCGTCCTGTCTGCCTGCTACACCATCTGAACCTCAGGTTTCCTGGCACAAGGGAAACCTTTCAGTCAGTCAGTGAGTCAGAAAGAGAATGAAAACATGGACATAAATCTGCAGATTTGAACGCACAGGCTAACGTGGCATGCCTTGAACTGCCACGTGACGGCGGGTCTGATGCTGGAAATGTACAGACTAATTGAAATGAAAGAAGGGCTGGATGAAAGCTAGTGGCTTATGTGAAAGAGGGGAAGCATTACTGATCTCTGTGGAAAAATTAAGCTGCAGCAGAAGAATTGAAACAGCCCAAAAGAAAAGCATGTACCATTCTAAACAGAGTGACATTGACTTATGGCATCTGAAAACACTGACCTGAAATCACATCAGAATGTAAAGAGAGGACGAAACCAACAGAATCAGAATCAGCCTCAGGGTGGGTGAATGCAAGCAGAAGCTCAGTAGAAGAAGGGCAATGCAGCAGGACACTTGGTTTGCAAACTCTGAAAGGACAAGTAAATCTACTACAACATGACTTTAGAGATACAAATTCTACCTTTTAGAGGCCCAATGACTGAGTGACCCAGAAACTGTGTTGATGCAGCTATCTGCAGCTGCACAGGTTAACACTTATTGGTAAACCAGTTGATCGAAAATGTAAAAATCACTGGGGAAAGCAAGGCAGCAAGCTCTCTCCTCCCTCGTCTGTGCCTCAGTGCATAAGTGTGTTTAAAACAGCTTGGCTGAAATGTTCCATTTCCTCTCTACACGTATCAAATGTTGAGCTTTAATCACAGCATTTAGTTTCACTGACACATCTTTCTCTGGATGTCACACAACAGACTCATACCTAGGTTCCCAGACTGAGACCTTTCCAGTATTGTCCTTCTGTCCTATAATAAGGCTATGTTTAAAGAAAAATTATAACCTGGGCAACAGCTCTGCATTATTACATATCTACATTAACAACAATTAAGAGATTGCACAAAAGGCATACTTTCTATTATTTTAAAAATCCTCATATAAATAAAGGCACAAGCATCATAATCATGAGGTCATAAAGTGAAAAAGTAAATATTCATCTCCAAAAACAAACTGTATTTTTTGTATGTCACAGTCCTGCCTAATGGCAGGGTTACAGTAAAAAATAGTACAGTGACCGTCACTGGGTGTAACTGTGTGACTCACAGTTCATATGTTTATATGATGAGCCACAAGCTCAAAAGTCTCTGCACACAAGCTTAGATAATATTAAAGAAAACGGCATATCATTCCCAAAGTCTTAATTTTAATCTGATCATCCACACAAACAATACTACATTTAAACAAATTCAGAAGACAGAGCAACAGTGAGGTCACAATAAATGTGAAGTGATGTATTTCTACATGTGATATTTATGTGTATTTAAATTTACTACAAAACATAATCTTTCTCTGGCTCTAACTCATCTAATCCTAAAGTATTTCAACTTGTACCTAACCTCATACAAGACTGTGGTCTTGAAATTGATTCCACCACGTTATACTGTATGTGCTTTATGCAGCCAGCTTCTTGCAACTCACTTACTGTCACTAAAAGTATCGCGTTATTCATTGAAAAAAACACTACACTATACAGTAATTTCAGTTTAGTTGAATGTAATTTTCAGGAGACATGGTTGAGACTAGAGGAACTAGAAATTAAAAGACGTGTTAGCAAAACACTGAACCCTAGCTTGCTACAGACTATATGTCTTTGAATAATCTTCTCATAGAATTTGTCATTTTTGTGGTTAAATGCAAAATATTTTTTTAACAAATGAAGACGTATATTAATTAGAACATAAGTCACAAGGATGTGGTTGTTGGAACTTTTGGCAACAAAAGGCCAGTGGTTATGGTTAAACTGTTGTAATAATCATATAGTGTTTAAGTTTTTTCTCTCTAAAGTCAGACCAAAGCAGAGTAGTTAGGTGGAAGGCTGGGTGGAGAAGGGTGGATTGATGTCAAATCAAGTTCACACTGTAAGTAAGTGTTTTCATTGTAGTCCATGTACTACAGGAGTGGAATATATATTTTGAAAATGTGCAATAAATGTATATTAATCTTGCCCCAAATCTTTATTTTATATGTAGATGTACTTCACATTATTACTTAATGTAACTTGCTAGAGTCATAATCTAAGTCAAAAACTGACCAGTTTGCTCAGGTAAGTAGCTGTGAGAGGTAATAAGCAAAGACATCAAAGATCTGAGGCTGGCTTTTATCAGGCCATCAGGGGGGAATGTGAGCTTCAGGGTTTGTTCCTTCCAGCCAAAAACGTGCTATATACAGTAAAGCCTATAATTAATCATACCCCTGGCAAATCTTGACTCAAAGTTACTTTTATTCAACCAGCAAGTCATTATTTGACAGAAAATGACATAGGTGTCTCCCAAAGATAATACGACGATGTACAAGAGGCATTATTGAAGAAAAAAAACATTTCTCAGCTTTTATTTACATTTGAGCAAAAAGGGTCATGTCCAAAATGATTCATACCCTTCTCAATAATCAATAGAAAAGCTATTGTTGGCTATTACATCAAACGCTTCCTATAATTGCAGACCAGCTTAATGCATGTCTCCACGGGTATTTTTGCCCATTGATCTTTTGCAATGAGCTCCAAATACTTCAGGTTGGAGGATCTTTTTGCCATCATCCTGATCTTTTGCTCTCTCTACAGATTCTCAATTAGTTTCAAGTCAGGACTCTGGCTGGGCCACTCCAAAACTTTAATGTTGTTGTCTGCTAACCATTTCTTTACCACTTTTGCTGTGTGTTTTGGGTCATTGTCATGCTGAAATGTCCACTGGTACCCAAGGCTAAGTTCACTGCAGACTGCCTGATGTTGTCGAATCCTCATGTATTGCTCTTTATTCATGGTGCCATTTACTGTGATTAGGTCCCCTGGTCCATTGGCTGAAAAGCACCCCCAAAGCATTAGCTTCCCACCACCATGTTTGACAGTGAGGATGGTGTTCTTTGAGTTGAAGTCTTCTCCTTTTTTACCCCAAATTAAGGAAACATCATTGTGACCAAACAACTCCATTTTTGTTTCAACTGACCATAACACAGACAACCAGAAGTCTTCTTCTTTGTCCAGATAATTCAATTCATCTTTATTTGTATAGCGCCAAATCACAACGAAAGTCATTTCAGGGCACTTTACATTGCAAGGTTTA
>JAUMHJ010000013.1:15157698-15175061 GCA_032361105.1 Microctenopoma lineatum | reverse complement strand
GCCCGCCCGACGCTCTGCAGGGTCCACGCCTGCCTCCCTCGGGCCGCCCGCCCGACGCTCTGCAGGGTCCACGCCTGTCTCCCTCGGGCCGCCCGCCCGACGCTCTGCAGGTTCCGCCCTGGATAGACTTTCTTGGGTCTGTGTGAAAAGATACAGTATATTGTTCTGGCATCCAATCGAATAAGAAATTCACAGTGCCGGGGTTAGTGAGCACTGAAATAAGGAACTCATTTGGAGAGAAATGTTTATGCCCATTTTTACACAGTTAGTCCTTATCTGGAGTGCAGCAGCTCAGGGCCATACATCAATATTAAACCGCAGATCATAGTCTCGAGTCTTCATGTTCATAAACACTAATTGACCTTCTCATACCATGACAAATTCTTACATTTTGAAGTAATCCCCTTAAGGAGAACAGCTGTTTAACCACTGACGTGTGGTGATGTTCACGACTGGTGAGGCACTGACTCCTCTGGAGTTCGATGTACAAATATATGAACCCAAAATACAAGCTTAGATATTAATAGGTAAAGCTTTTAAAGCGCTGCTTCCACCTACTTGTTTGTAGCAGATTAGACTTATAATAGGACATATAATATGACAGATGGTGCAATTGCCCCTCCGTTCACTCACACCTTGGTTGTGTTATGTTACTACTCTATGTTGACAACTCTCATTTTGAGCCTTCTAACATACCATAATAGCCTACTGACACTTTCTGTAGTTTGTAATGTTTTCATTTGCTGACAGTACACTCTGACTTCTGCACTGCTGAGTAAATGTGTCTAGAGGCAAAAGCAACTGGACTCGTGTCAGGTGCATGACATAAATTCACACACTCAGTCATACACAGAAACATATTGACAGCATTAATTGGAAATGAGAAACTGTAAAACTGTAAGGCTGAGCTTTTTAAATCAAACAGGTGCAATAATGGTAGGACAGGCCCCAATAGGTTACTAAGGAAAAAATACAGCCTGAGTCACAAATAAAACAAATGAATAACACAGATAAAAATAAAATCAACAATCAAATGGTTATTGTCATGTGCACAGAAACACGTTTTCCTGTACAATTAAATTATTGAATGCTTCCCACTGTAGCATCGTTACAGACCGGGTCATAAATATCCCAACAGAAACACAAACTTTCTTCTTGCAGCAGTGACCTTAAAAGATGATTGCGTACTGATTTCCTCTGGAGATCAGCCTGTTCTGACATCTTCTGCAGAGATGAAGGAATTGTTTAAAAATCTGAACGTCAGCTCAGTGTGTTTGTAGGACTGATAGCTCGGGTCATAAGCAGCTGTTATGATGATCTGATCCCTCGCAGTACGTGCTCGGGGGATTCACTTGTTAATTTCTTTACTCCGAGCCTCTTTGAGTTCACTTAAATTCTGAAAGTTTGAATTGATGACCAATTGGCTGGTGTGTTGTATGAGGGCAACTGACCAGGAACATTTCCATTTCTGGAAGCAACCCAGACCAGATCTGCCTGCTCCTGCACCTGTGCTTGAACACCACCTATTTTAGCTACAGGGGTGACTTCTACAGAACAACATGGCCATGGGCTCTCCAGTGTCTCCTATTATTGCCAACCTGTACATGGAAGAAGCAGAGGAGAAAGCACTCAAATCCTTTCCAGGGACCACACCTACCCACTGTTCAGATATGTGGATGACACCTGGGTGAAAATCAAGAGTCAGGAGGTACAGGCCTTCACATTAACTCAGTCGACAATAACATACAGTTCACCCGGAAGAAAAAAAATCTTCGGGACTGATAGAAAACTGGATATAGAAGTGGAGGCCAATGGAAGAACCTGATTATTCTATATATGACTGGTGTGTCTGAAAGACTGAAAAGGATTTTTGAAAAAAAACACATACCTGTCCACTTCAAACCCACAAACACTCTGATACAGAGACTGACAATCATCTGCGTATATATATTGTAAATTAGACAGAGCACAGAGCACTGTGGCGCTCCCCAAGGAAGTGGAAGAAATGGAGATGAGCAGTCACCGAGCTGAACACTAAAGACTGTGATATGTAGGACAAAAACCAGTTTGGAAGACTGTTCAGAAAGAACAGAAAATTGTTTAAGTAAAAATCAAAACAGTGGTATAACCTAAATGCAACTCCTACATGCTGTTGAGTGCAGTGAAGACTGCTCCGAGCTGTACTTTGGAGAAACCAAACAGCCTCTACATAGGAGAATGGCTCAACACAGAAGGAGCAACACCTCAGGGCCAGAATCAGCTGTGTAGTCATATGTGAGGTAAGCTAAGCATGCATAATTTGAATATCGATCCTGTTTGCTTTTCTTTCCATTACGCAAATATTTTTAACATCTCTGCTCTATTAACATCAGCAAGAAGACAGATCACCCGCTACTCTAGATATATCTCTCCCACTACAACCACCATGCTTCTTTCTGTTCTGGAAACCGATCTACTACATTCACTTTCATTTGAATGCACCACCGATATGGAAGGTTTACTACAGTCTTATGACCTGACTTGTTCAACTGCTCTGCAACTCTGTCACTTCCCTTAGACCTAGATGAAAGAAAACCACCTCCGACCCTTGGATGACTGAGGAAACACGCTGCCTCAGAAGGTGATGTAGCGTGTTAGAGAGAAGGTGGAAAAAAGACAGGCTACAAATATCACGACAACTATTCTGATGCCCTTTAGCTTTATCAGAAAGGTGTCACAACAAATAATTTCATGGATAATTTCACAGAATCAGGGTGATCAGTCCAAACTTTACAGCACTATTAATTCTATTTTGCTGTTCACTGAGTCTGGTGGTTCTAACCATTCAACTTCCCTGTGCACTGAAATCCAAATTTTCTCCACAAGATCCAGGACATTAAAGATAATCTCATGTATCCAGGATCTGTTTGTCCTGTCGAGTCCCCCCCACCGTTCTTTTACTAGTTCTGCTTCAGTCTCACTTAATGACCTAGAAAAGCTGTTTGGTTCTCCTGAGCGGCCAGGTAGCTCAATGGGTTAAGCGTCAGACTGGGATACAGACGGTCCCCTAGTCCAAACGGGTTTTCGCTATGTTTGTGGCCCAGGTGTGTCCCTGAGCCACAAACATAGCGGTAGCTCCCTGTAAGTCGCTTTGGATAAAAGCGTCTGCCAAGTAAAGTAAGTAATATTCTGAGGACCCTCTTTCCTGACAATAGTGTGTGATATCATATCTACCGGGGGCCCTGTTATCCTGAATATTTTTTATTCCAGTCGAAACATCGAAGTATTTCCTACATTCTTTAAAAAGGTAGTTGTCAAACCAATTCTAAAAAAACCCGGTCTGGAACAATCTTGAAAATAGCTTTTCTGTCCAAAGCTTATAAAATAATTGTTTACAATCAAATCCCTGACATCATTGACAGAATTTCTATATCTGGTGAGTTTCAGTCTGGTTTTAGGCCTCTTCACAGTACTTATTCAGTCCTCCCACGTTTCACAAATGACATTTTGGTGGCCTCTGATTCTAGGTCTTCTGTCTTCCTCATTTTACTGGATCTTTCTGCTGCAATACAATTGACCATCATATCTTGCTGGAAAGACATGAGTCTGTGGTGGGACTGAGGGGTACACCACTTAAATGGTTTTTGTCCTACATATCTGATTGAGTCTTCAGTGTTCAGCTCGATGACTGTTCATCTCCATTTCTTCCACTTCCTTGGGGAGTGCTGCAGGGCTCTGTGCTTAGACATCTCATATTCTCCATCTATATTGTCCCTTTGGGCAAAATTCGCAAAAATATGGTCTAAATCACAATATATATGTGGATGATTGTCAGATCTACCTGGCCTTGAATAAACCAAAAGCTCTCACTCCTCCACCAATGTCTAGCAGAAGTGAGGGGCTGGTTAGCTGTTAATTTCCTAAAACTGAATAAGTCCAAGTCCCAGGTAATTGTCATGGATCCTCGTAACTCCTCGTGCTTGCTGTCTAATTTGAGCACCCTCACTCTAAACTTAAAGCACTGTGGAACTAGCCTTGGGGTCAAACTTGATGCAAGCCTATCAATGGCCCCTTGGGTCAATGCTGTGGTCAGATCTTGCTTACCCCAGCTGCGCAGAATAACTGCTTCAAAACCAATTCTGAAGAGGCCACATCTGAAATCTGTTATCCATTTATGTTTAATAACCCCATTCTATATGGAGTCTCTGCCTTTGCCTTAAACAGACTTCAGGTAGTAAAGAACACGGCAGCAAGGTTACTGACCAATACCTCAAGATCAGGGGTCTCAAACTCAATTTACCTGGGGGCCGCTGGAGGCGGAGTCTGAGTGAGGCTGGGCCGCATCAGGATTTCCACAAGAAAAGCACTGATAAAACATTCCAATGTTTTCAAATATTTTTATTTTTAACACAAGATAATGAATTAAATAAAAAAAGAAATTAATCAATAATAAATAAATAAAATAATAATAGTGATCATACAGCAGATACAGACGACTAAAGAAACCACATATTGACTGACTGACTAGAAAACACTAATTATTTTTTATTTATTATTATGTATGTATTATATGTATGTATTTATTTTTGCAGTGTAATATGTGATTCAACTTGGAGACAGTCAACTTTAACTTTCAGTTGCGCGGGGTTGTGGTGCATGCGTGCTTTTGCTCTCCGATATACCGTAGCGCCTTATACCTCACCGTGATTGGTTCATTCAGCTCCGCACACAACAAGTGTCATTCATATCAATCTTGCACTAAATTTAATCTTTCATATTAAGACGGGGGCCGCAAATTACCGTCCCGGGGACCGCGAGTCTGAGACCCCTGCTCTAAATGCACACATATTACACATTTATTGGCACGCCTCCATTAGCTTCTGGTAAACTTGCGAGTGAAGTTTAAGATCGTGGTCTTTACTTTCAAAGCACTGAATGGCCTCGCCTGGCTTATCTGTCTGATTTGATTACTCCTTATGTGCTGAATCGCTGAGATCTGCTAATCGCTTGCTGCTCTGTGTCCCCTCAATGAAATATAAAGTGCATGGGGAGCGTGCTTTTGTATATGCTGCCCCATCTCTCTGGAATGCTCTTGCCATCCCAGTGAGAATGACACCGTCACTTCCCTGCTTAAAGTCACTACTCAAGACATACTTCTATGATCAAGCATTTTCTGGAACTTAAGTGGTCCTGTGTTGTATACCTTGTTGCATGTTCTATTTTATTTCTTATTCATTGTGTTTTATTTTTATTACTTGTACAGCACTTTGGTCGGCTGTCATGCTGTTTTTAAAATGTGCTATATAAATAAATATGGGATGTTATGGTATGGTAGTGAAACCAACCTGGAGGATAAATTTGTGGTCACTAGCCAACGTCCTTCAGATCTACAAAGTTCTGTGGATGCAGAATGAAACATTTCTAACTTAAAGAAAGAACTTCTTTTGAACCTTACAGTTACAATCTTCTTTTAGGTTGGTTTTGGTGATCCACTGCACAAAAAGTGTCCATGCCGAAAAAGTCATTATCAAAACATTAACATAATCAAAATTATCTGCCTAGCACCAACAAAACCCCAGAAAACATTGTAGCTTGTTTCAAATAACACACAGATTGCTGTATGCTTGTTTTCATGAATTTATCAGGAGGAAATGACCATATTAGAAGCTAAAATCCTTTTATACACTGGCCCACTTCCATGTATTACAACATACAGTAAAACTACCTCTGCTGGGGTAAAGCAGGGTAAATGCCTAAGTACTCCAGTATATAAATGCAGTATATGAGCTGGCTGGTATTTCCCTGTGGGCAGGTTGGTCAGTTTGACCTCTGTTAAAGCTTCCGTTTCTGTCACCAGCAGCCTGACTGAAATAAATTGGCTTTGGTCTCAATGGGGGAGTTTGCTGTTGCTGCAGACCTGAGGCCTTATTGGTAGAGCTGCAGTCTCACTAGGGAAGTTCTTTTTGTGTACATTTGTACCTATCAGCGTGCCTGTGTGTGTGTGTGTGTGTGTGTGAGACCCTGACCCCAGAAAATAGTACATGTACGGTCTGCTGTGACCTGAGAGACTGCTGCAGTGTGTGTAAAGTCCTCTGAGTCAACACTTGTGTGTACCCCTGACCTCAGTGAGAGGAGAACCTAAGAATGCCTGTGACCTCCAAGACCGTGCAGCGTATTTGTGTCTGTATGATTAGACGTGTGTGTACTCGACCTCTAAATACCCTGTGTGGGCGTACCGATGGGGGGTATTGTTCAGGAAGAATAACTGGAAGATTGTGGTGTGTGAAAAATCTGCCCACACATCATGTTTCATCATCCAGGGTGTGACCGGTCCTACACACACAAACACAAATCTGTTGAAAGAAGACTACAGGTCTGTTTCAGTTCAACGTCTTGCACCAGTTACAATCATTATATATGACATTGAAAGAGGTTTAATTTGTATAAAATAGTGACCACTGTGTTGTACAAAGGCACCAAATTGTAAAAGGTGTAACACTTTTCACCAAAAATACTGGACAACAATTCTGCAAAAAAAGCTATTTGGTTTAGTTTAGACACTAAATAAAAATGGATAGGTTTAGTAAAGAAATTACGTCAGCCTGTTCTCCCAATGTCGTGTGGATTTCTTCAGGTACTCTGACTATTTCCCACAGCCCAAAGTCAATGTTAAGAGAGGTTAATTGATGACTCACAATTGTCCATATATCTGGATGTGGATATGTCTGATAAGACAGTGAAAATAGGACTGGGGTCTATTTCTCTGCATGTGCAGTGAATTGCTAAGTTGAACAGCTCATTTGAATGGTCTCTCTTGCTGATAGCGCTCTGCTACCCCTTTAACATGCTGAATTGGCTGAAAAGATGTCGACTGGAGTCTGTGCCAATAGTTCAGGACATGCCACAAAAACCCAACAGATGCCCACTGACAGCCCATGGATTGTTCAGTCATGGACTATGAAGTTAGGTTTCAGAACCAACCTTTTTGTCAATCTGCGTAATAAATGTCAGGGTATACACATTACACATTTGCTAAGTAAAAATATTAAACCACAGGACTGATACATTTTGATCATTTATATTCAAATTGTATCCATTGTCTGTCCAACAGACTGATCGTTCAACTGAAAACAACACAGAACATCAATGTTGACTTCCATTTGATGCCCCAACATAATTACTTTAATGGGATATTCTTAAACTCCCCCTTCCAGGAAGCACCACTTACAGACAGATATTTTTGTTGGGCTGAGGAACTGAGGTGAATGAAAGAGAAAAATAGATACATAGGGAATAAACAACTAAAAAGCTAAAGAACTTTCTCCATCTTTATTCATGGTTTTGTTTCTGGGAAACACAGATGACCAAATGACAACGACGTGTATGATAAAAATACAACCTCACTAATTAGGGAGATGTACTTGGTAAAAAAAAATCATACTACATTATTCATGAAGGAATAAAATAATGCCATAAAATCCTGAGAGCGTTGTACAGAGTTGTGCAAGCTATGACGTTGCTGATCCTCACTGTCATTATTCAGCACTTTCAAGTCACGATGCTGGTGTACCTTTCAACACAGACCGAAGGTTGGGGGGTTGAGACATGTCGAATGCCAACTGTAGACTTCAGCCATGTGACTGGAATGTAAATTAGCCAAATGTGATTCACCTCATCCTTATCCCATCTGGCACTAGCCTGGGTATGAGAGACAAAGGCTGGAGAGTGTGTGTGTGTTGGGGGCAAACATACGAGTGAGAGGAAACTTTTGAGTAATGATTTGTTGTTCAGGGGCAACAGTTTGATTATATCTTGTCTCATGCCTCATTACAATTACTTGTACTCAGAGTAAATATCTGTGTCTGTATCATGCATGGGTGTATTGGTGTGTCTGTGTTTCCAAGATATTATTTTGGATGAATATTTATCAAAGAAGTAGTCATGGGGCAGATGGTGAAGCTCTACAGTGCATCTGGCTCATCACCACATGCTAGACTGTGACTAGATAACTAGATCCTATATAACACTGTTCATGGTCAGCCTCTGCTATCAGTGTTACTAAACTGACCTGGATCAAGCGCAAAGCAGTTTAAGAGTTTGTTCAAACAAAGGATGGTTGGGGTAATTTGGCAAAGCCTGGAGTTTTTATTCCTGTCAGTCAGGCTGCACACTACATTAAACTACATTAAACAGACTCATTTTATGCCTGCCAAATCATCCCATCAGTTATTTATGAATGTAATAAATAATACACGAGTAAAGCCAAAGCTGGATGTTTCTTAAGGCAGTCATTGAACTATTATGACCTTTAAAAAAAAAACAGACCAAATGCATAAAACTGCATCACAAGTTTATCGTCATCTCATTTGACTTTAAAAATCAAAACAGTGGGTTGCAATAGCCTGTTTTGGGATTAGGATAAAAACATGAAACAACAGAATTGTTGTTTGTCTATGACAACAAATCTGTTGATGTGCTTGTTAATGCGCATTAAAGTTTTCTCCAGTGGTCTCCACTTTGTTTTGAAGTGGGATTAGCTTGTAAGCTACATACAGTAGCTGCACATATAATACCAGTGTCCAGATTGTTTACAACTTTTAGACACATCTGACCTACAACTACCAATCTACAGCACATTATAAACGTGTCACATAAAGGAGCAAAACACTTTTTTAAGCTCAATTATTTAGTCTTTATGGGAGCAGGTTTTTCTTATTTCTGAATACTAATGGTTTGTTGCCTCTAACAGTAAATTACAATCAGAGCAATGATTGACTTATATTGCAAAAGATAGCTTAAACATGACAATGTTGTATCATCTTTCTGGATTCGGATAGTTTTGTCCTCCTTCATGTCTGGATGCATTGCTTAAAATAATAACAATAAACCAGACATGCTCTGTGCAAAGCTGTACTGGAGACTTGCGTTTAGGTATATCACTAGGATTGCCTTAGCCCCAAGAAGGAATTAGCACAATATTTTCACCAAACCTGAATAGGCTACATTCATTTTATTACCTTATGTACAGCAGTTCTGCTTTGTCTGTCTCATTTCCTTCAGTGGCTTCTCTAGAACATAATCTGCCTTTGATTTCCTTAGTCATTAAGATGTCTACTTTGTTTTTTACAAAATGAGTCCATGAGTTTAATTTTTGTACCCACCAACATGTCGGGTTGTGTTCATTAAACATGAAGCAAATATACCCAATGCATTTATTAGTATTAAATGTGAAACATCAGAATCAGAATCAGCTTTATTCGCCAAGTATGTTGCATATACAAGGAATTTGCTTTTGTTCGTTTGTAGCTTCTCTAGGACAGTACAGACAGAAAACAAGTACAATAAATTAAAGACAAATTACAGACAAATTGTAACAAGACTGTGTGTGTCCGCAGTGTGCTGAGTTGTGTGCAGTTTATGTCCATATAGCAGCAGCAGTCAGTTGTTAATTATTGATATTGCCTGAGGAAAGAAACTGTTCTTATGTCTGGTGGTTTTAGCAGACGTAGCTCTGTAGCGTTTGCCAGAGGGAAGAAGCTGGAAGAGGTTGTTTCCATTGTGTGGGGGGTCTGTGGTAATTTTCTCTGCCCCCTTTCTGACCTTTGAGGTGTACAGGTGCTGGAGAGAGGACAGAGGTGCACCAATGATCTTCTCTGCAGTTCTGACTGTGCGCTGCAGTCTGTGTTTGTCCTGTGCAGTGGCTGATCCAAACCAAACCTGTGATGGAGGAGCAGAGGATGGACTCAATGACAGCAGTTGTTACCATCTTCACCTGTTGTGACCTGAGAGTTTAGAGGAGAGTGTCTCAGGGATGATGGTGTTAAATGCCGAAGAGAAATCCACAAACAGTACTCTGCCATATGTGCATGGACAGTCATGCACATATGTTCCAGGATGTAATGTAGACCCATGTTGACTGCATCTTCCACAGACCTGTTTGCCCTGTAGGCGAACTGCAGGGGGTCCAGCAGAGGGTCTGTGAACTTCTTCAGGTGGGCGAGCAGGAGACGTTCAAATGATTTCATGACCACAGACATCAGAGTGATCGGCCTGTAGTCATTGAGTCCTGTTATAGTGGATCTCTTAGGGGCTGGGATTATGGTGGAGTGTTTGAAGGGAAGGGGAACTTTATACAGCTGCAGGGATAAGTTGAAGATGTGGGTGAAAACAGGAGCCAGTTGTTCAGCACAGACCTTAAGGCAGGATGGGCTCACTCAGTCTGGGACGGTAGTGGCCAGAGAAGAAGATACTGAAAGTTGGTAGGTACCAAACTTAAACAGGCTACATTAGTTAGCAGTTGTGCTGTTAACTGGCACATTTTCCTTAATATACCTAAATATATATAGTTGAACTCCTCTTTCCTCTTTCTTAGTGTCTTTCCAAATATAAGTTATTTCTGCCTACCATTGATATTTCTCTATAAAGCTGATAAGATAGAACATAAATGTGCAATTATTGGTTTATTCGATAACAGCACGCAGCACAGATTTTCTGTTCACATACAAGAAGATATATGTGTAGCTGGACTTGTACTAGCTTGAAATTGATGTTAAAATACACAACTACAAAATACAAAAAGTACAAGCTTCTTTAATGAGGACCTGAGTTTGTTACGTGAAGAGTGCCACGAATGTTTTAGGGGTCCCACATTTTTGGGGCACAAATCTCTAATCCTGAGCTTTCAGACACAACGTGTGGTTTGCTAAGTTTATGACGTGTGCACTTTATTGAATGCATTTTTTTTTTTCTTATACTGACATAAATAATAAATTTTTAATCCTGAAGCTGGGGAGAATTTAAGGAATATGTGCCAGATAAAAGCAGAACTGCTGTACACAAGATAATAAAATTAATATAGCCTGTTTAAGTTTGGTACCTACCAACTTACAGTATCTTCTTCTCTGGCCACTTTGTTCTGTTGAACAACTCTCCAACTTAACATTTTGAGGGGCCTTAACAATGCCCATGTCTGAGTTCAAGTCCTGAGTTCCCTATGAGGTTGGGATTAGGAAAAACGGTACTGAGGTTAGGATTAGGAGGAGGTTAGGTTTATTTTTAATGCAGACTTCGTGTGAAGTGACATTTTTATCTGTTAATCAGCCCACAGTCTTTTACTCACCCTTACACTGCTGTGATACTTGGTCCCAACCACCAAACACTTTAATATGGCTACAATCCTGTCTGGATGTTGAATATTTCAGACAGAAAGTCAAATGCAGATCAGGATTGGTTTACATGCACTTTGAAGCATTGTGTGTTACTGGATGAAACAGTAAGTGCACACCGCACTGGACTCTGGTATTTCTTAGCAGCAGAAAGTGTTATGTTTCACCTGGCCTTACGTCACCAACTCACCTCTCCAAGGTCAGACCTGAGCTGTTCTCTCATAATTACCACTGAGGGTAATTAGTTTTCACAGCCCAAGGTCTCTGGTGCCTCCCTGCACACCTTTACTCTGTCACCTGGTCCCCACCAGGATAAATGAACGGCTGCCTACGCTGGGTCGAGCAGGCTCCCATGATCTATAATAAGGTCCCCTTTGGAGTGGTGTTGGATTTGTGTGCGTGTGTGTGTGTGTCAAAAAGAACAAGGGACATTTCCACAGAATGTAATGATGTCTTTCTTTACCAAAGACAGTAGCACAATGTCAACGGTGGGAGAAAATCATTAGCCTTCACACGCTTAATGAAAGTCAAAGATTAAGTCAGCTGTTCTTAAGAGGGGGATATTTTTCAGCCCACAGACTCAGGGCATCATTAATAAACTTCTCCCCGCACTTTAGTTTTTTTGTTGTCAGCCACATGTGGGTTCTTTCAGTATGTTTTGATTCTTTTTTCTCCTTCAGCAACTTTAGGTAAGGAAAACTTTTGCACCAGCTGCCAGCGAGTCTTTGCTATTTACAGGCACACACACACACCAGATAAGTCTAAGACACTTCGAATCTGAACTTTAATTTTGTGTATTAGTAGACACAAAGGATTTCCTCTGCACTTGACACGTTAAGATAGTTGCATAAATAGACTTGTGCTGACTCCAGTATAATCTCCACAGTGTCTTGGCATCCCTGGAGCATAAGCCCCAACTGTACAGCTAGTCCTTCCTGCTAAAACAGGCCATAACACACCTGTCACTCCCATCCATATCCTAATGTGTTGACCTTAGCTTTTTATCTGCCATACTTTCATTCTCCTCCTTTTCCTCCTCCTTATACCTATCTCTCCCCTGTACTGCTCAGTGACTCACTGTGTGGATTCGGCCCATTTCAATCAGCCATATCCCATCTGCCCTGTCCTCACCTTACCATGGCAGAAACAAGCCTGTGCTATGACTAGCACATGCACACACATTTCCTACACAGGTCTCTTCACCATCCTTCCTCCCTCTAATGTCCACCACCATCTGTGTCCCCCGTCATCAGCTCTAATGTTGCCTAATAAGAAGACGGTCATATCTGCAAAGGCAGACGGTAATATTTACCCTGCCGTGTCCTTACTTCTCTTTTCTCCCTCATACTCCGGCTGCACCAGCACTTTTCCTCGGTCTCCCACCGTTAATTCAGTTAATGATGGCAGCACACCTCGTAAAGAGCTAGTGATTAAGGAGAAAAGTCCCCCAATATAAACAAACTTTGTTTAGGCATTAGAGGAGCTTTGTGGGGTATTGACTGCCCTTCCTCCACAACCTTATGGCAGTTTGACGCGACTAACAGTAAGACATCGATCGAAAGTGCCACAGTCCGACTGTGGATCAATGGCGAGGCACAGTGCACATGGAAATCCAGCAGCTATGGCCGAACCCTTGGGCACACTAAGGTCAAGTGTGGCCCTGCCAATACATGTCAGTCAGCAGCTGTGTGAACAAAGTCTATCTCCTGTAATACTAATGCACTTCCAATACACATAACCTCCAGTGATTCACACATATCCAGAAATGTTTGCAGCACTCTCTGAGAAAATCATTACTCTGTGTGACTGAGCTCGAGCTAGTCCAAGCACTTCCCTCCAGCAGTGCCCATTAAAGATGCTAATAGCTTCCTAATCAAAATCAAGCTATTACACATTATACATACAGTTGGGCATTGATGTGGAGAGAGATTTTTAGAGCTTAATGAACCTCAGAGACATCGAGACAAAGTGATTCCTGGCTTACGGATGCCAAATCCTCATCTCTAGACTAGCAGTCACTCAGCCTGCTGGAGTGAATCTGTGCCACAATCCATTCATCTCAATAAGCTTCAGGGAGAATCAAGTGTGAAGGAAAACTGTCAAGTTCTGAACTTTAGGTGGAACATGTGATACATTTCATGGAAAAGTGATTTCACTGGAATCACTTTTAAATTCTGGAGCCCTGACCTAATGAATCATCATGGTAAACATGATAAAAACGTGGTTATGGTTAGGCGAAGTCCTAACTAATTGTCATTATCAGCTTCCAGCAGGAAGCAGGACCCAGACACTAGTCTTGGGAATGTATGCTTCCAGTTCAATTCAATTTTATAACACACACATACTAGTTTAGCGCAAATGCAAGTAGGATTTTTATGTAGATTACCAGAGTAATAATAATAACATTAAGTTCATAAAGTACTTTAGAGTAGTAGAACAGAAGGTGATGTGCTCAGTTGTGTTAAATGAGGCCCCTGAAGCACTCGGTTTTCTTGATAGTATGGTGTCTGCAGTTTGCATTATCTATGTCAACACCTTTAACCAGCACATTAGACATATTTAAACAAGTAAATGATGTTGCTTAAATCTTTACAGGACCTACTACTTAAAATTATAGACCAAAAATGTTTTTGAACTAAAGCGCTAATTGTGTTTGTTGCAAATTGGAACTAGGGGACATATTAGAAACAGGTCACACGTATGAGTGGGGGACTGTACAGACCACATTATTATACATTTGTTTTTATTCATATCCCATCTGGCTAATGACCCTCTAAAGCGAACCTAAGATATCCATCAGATCCTTCAAACTCTGCAACTAGATTTCTTCCTTTGTAAAAAGATGAAGATTGTTTTACCACCAATTGATTTTCCCTTAGTAAATCTGTGTCTTTAGGGAGGAAGGCACAGTATGACTATAATGTTATTTCTATTCACTTCCTAATGAAAGAGAAGATTGGAAAAATAAGTATCATAGCAGTGTTGCTTTAGTTAAAATGTGTAGTCTACAAAATGACCTTTTGGGTGAAAATACCACATCAATAAACCTGCACATTTTGTGCATTGCTTGACTTGTAAAAATGCATTTACTTACATAAGATTGCTTGTCTTTCTTTGGATTATGGAAATTAACTTGCAGAATGCTGGCAGAAATGTAGAGCAGATGAGTAAGTGATTTTCAGGGTCAAAAATGGGGGTAGATGCCATCCCAGTGGAGTGTTCGGAAACACGTTAGACCAGTCACTAGCCCATCACAGGGTTGCTGTCAACTGTTTTTCCCCCCTGTTAGAACAATTGAATAAAAGCAAGGCAACCCGTGGTTAATTAACACCTACTTACTGCTCTTAGCAGGCATTTTCACAGATTTTCAGCTTCTACCCCCACCTTCCCCAAAAGTCATGCTGTGACCAATTAAGCAGCCTGGTTTCTGCAAAAAAGATTTTCATCCCCAGGCTGAATTCTCTAATCAGGAGACATGTGCAACAAAGAACCTTGCAGTGATGTATTCAGTGATTATTGAAGTGTATTTGGTGGCTGGTTTTAAATGAGTCAGCTCAAATGTGTACTTTTCTTCTATCTTTAACACACAGGATAAATTGTTTTATCAAGACATTTCTCTAACTTATCCTAAATTCATTTTGTGGACAACATCACGCTGAGTGATTTCAAACTATAACTATAGTTATAGTAATTTATTTAAAAAATAACCAAATTAATGTAGAAAGAAAAACAAAAATCTGCATGTGCATGTGTATTATTGTAACCAGGAGGACATGAGTAACGCAAACTAATACAACATAATTAATCATTCACAGTGTCATTGTAACCCTTTAAACAAAGGTTCCAGCTTGTACCTGCTCCTTCAGGAGACCCCTCTATGTCTTATCCGAGGCACAAACGACATAAATGGTAAATGGTCTGCACTTATATAGCGCTTTTCTACCTAGACTGGTTCTCAAAGCGCTTTACACTGCTTCTCATTCACCCATTCACACACACACTCATACACCAATGGCAGAGCTGCTATGCAGCTGACCTGACACACCGGGGCCAACTTGGGGTTCAGTATCTTGCCTAAGGAAACTTCGACATATGACTGAAGGAGGTGGGAATCGAACCACCAATCTCCCAATTGGCAGGCGACTGCGCTACCTCCTGAGCCACAGCCGCCCACAAGCAGTAAACCAGACATACTATCTGTCAACACATAGGTACTAAATTGCGACCTGTCCATTTCATCATTTCCAAACCACAAATAATCAAATTTTATTCAAATTCAAAATTTTAGTTTTTATCCTACTTTCAAAAGTTTTAAAAATGTCAAGAGACTATTTAGGAATTTAGTACATATGGAAGTTTTCCTCCACATTCTCAAGATAATTAACAAATCAGTATATGTGTACATAAAGATGTGTTCACTGCCAAAATGATTATGGTACAATAAGCTGGAACAGAAACAAATCCACACAATGAAGGCATTAAAGCCTGTGTATGTAAGTAGCACACACCACCCACTCAACCTGACAACTTGAATTTCTCTCTGCTGCTGTTATCACTTCTCTATTAAATCAGGCAATGATGAGAGATTTTAATATTTCCAAAATGTATTAAATTCTTATTTGGATTAGTACTAGAATATTGCACAGCCAAAACCAAAGGCCACGCAAGCTACACTTTGTTCATGCTCAGCATCCTGTCTGGACCGCCACGTGCTGTTGCTGTTGTCGTACTTCTGTTCTGAGGAAAAGTGCTGCTTCAGCAGTGTTGCGGCTAGAGGCAGGAAGCAGTAAGCCAAAAACTCTAGAAGTTGTAGGAGCTCATGCATTGATCAGCATCTGTTCCCTTCTCCTTTTTTCAATCCCATCTTCTCTGCTCCATCTGGGTTCTCTTTTTCTACAGCATCCTTTTCTCTAAATCCATCTTTGCTCCATTTATTGATTCCACTATTCTTTACTTGTCATATTCACACTCTGATGTGAATGTATTAGATCCCAAGGTGATAACAGCAGAGCATCTATTTATACTGCCATTTGTTTGAATTCATGAAATAAATAATATTATTTACGTTTATAGTTTATCCCATCACTTTATTGGTTGTTTTCCAGCCTCGCAGTAAACCAATGACCTTCTTCTTAAGAATGAGTCAAGAAGCATTTTCCCAAAGTGATAATCACATTAGAGTAATAGCGCAGATGATTTATTTTTTATGGTATACAATAAGCTTGGGACATTGGTTGTCCAGTAATATTTCAGCTTTATTTTATGGAACAAACTTCATATGCAGAGAGTTTGCAGTAATTGAAACATGATTCAAATTAAAACTGGAGGCAATGAAAGCACTTTAGCTGATCGAAAACCCATGAATGCAACATACACAGCTGCAGTTGCTCTCTGAGGTTTGGCAAGCCGCGTTTATGTTTGGTTTGTTCTTATTTTGCAGAATGTTTTCCTCTTTAATAATCCTTAAGAGACATTTTTCTTTGAAGGTCTTATCTCATCGGGCATCAAAGGTTTCCACTAAACAGAGCAAGACTCGGTCTACTTCCGCAACTCATGCCAAGGAGTCCTTTGTTGCATATTGCTTACTTTTGCTTTCAGATGTCAGAATCCTTTGGGGATCCATAGCATCCCACGGCCTAAGAAAGCAATGAATGGTACCAACAAACTCACTGCAGTATGTAAGAATGTTCCTGCTTAATCACACTAATAAAGCTGATCTGTTTCTACTGGAGAGATTTAAGTAGAAATCCTTATCATTACCTGACATGTTCACTGGGCAGATATATTCAATTCAATTCAACTTTATTTATATAGCGCCAATTTACACCATAAGTTATCTCAAGGCACTTTACAGTGTAAGGTTTAAGAACTTACACACTATATCAATATATACAGAGACATTGAGAAAACCCAACAGTGCCACTCGAGCAAGCATTGAGGCGACAGTGGAGAGGAAAAGAGATCACAACAACAACAACAAGGAGCAGCACACGAAGCACCGGCACGTTGGTAGGACCAGCAACCACAGCTCTAAGGTCGAGGATACCTGAGAGAGAGAGAGAGAGAGAGCACAACTAGGGGAGAGAAAATAAATAAAGTTATTAACCTGCAATGATGTCAGTGAAGTGGAGAGAGAAAGAAGAGGAGGAGAGGAGCTCAGTGTGATATAGAGTCCCCCAGCAGACTAAACCTATAGCAGCATAACTAAGAGATGGTTCA
>JAUMHJ010000013.1:15143162-15157598 GCA_032361105.1 Microctenopoma lineatum | reverse complement strand
AAAGATTACTCCAAGATTCCTCACAGTAGTACTTGAGGCTAGTGTAAAATCATCTAGTGCAGTAATCTGACCAGATATTGTGTGTCTGAGATTTTTGGGTCCAAATATTATAACCCAAGTTTTGTCTGAGTTAAGGAGTAGCAAATTACAGGACATCCAGGCTTTATGTTTTTTAAACAAGCATGAAGTTTTTCTAAATTATTGTTTTCATCTGGTCTCATGAATAAATATAATTGTGTATCATCTGAATAGAAATTATTGAGTGTTTCCTTATAATGTTGCCTAAGGGAGTCATGTATAATGAGAATAGAACAGGTCCAAGCACAGAACCTTGTGGAACTCCGTATTTAATCTGCATGTGTATGAAAGATTCACCATTAACATGAACAAACTGGGATCTATCAGATGAATAGGAGTTAAACCAGCTTAGTGCTGTTCCTTTAATCCCAATGACCTCTTCCAGTCTATGTAATAAAATGTCGTGATCAATAGTGTCAAAAGCTGCACTACGATCTAACAAGACAAGTACAGAGAGACATCCGCTGTCGGAAGCTAAGAGGAGAACATTATATTTGTAACATATGCAACAGCATATGTAATATAACACACGATACAATAACTTAAGTCACAGACCATCAGGAATGGGTATTACTGTGTCCAGGAGCTTACTGCTTCTATTAGAAGGATTCGGATATGAAGAAATAAGAACTCATGTTTCAGGATAATCTATAAAGATTGTGTGTATGTTGATGACTGGTCCATGCGACATCTTTCTGAATGACATTAACTGAATAGTTTTTTGTTTGGTTTGGTTTGTGAGCCCCCAGCACCACTGCTGGTGCACATTTCCAGCATTTTTCTAATGCATTTTTTCACAGATTTTCCAGCACATACCAGTATGCAGTATGATGCTCCTAGTGTTGGGACTGGGATTACACCTAAATTAAGCTAGCGTAAATTCATTGTATCTAGTGTGGGTTTTTTTTCAAAACTCAACTTGTTGGTGATTGGTTGAGTGGTTATGATCCTTTTCTTCTCTTACTCCCTCAAACACTGATAATAAGATAATTCATGTACTGTGTGTAGAAAAATTATATATCACCCCGGGACTAAACTCCTCTCCTTTATAAAGTTATGCATTGTTGTGCAGGATAAGTCAATCTGATATTACATGATATTACTTGGACCTTGGAGAGCTTGACAGCACTGTGAAAGGAAAATCACTGATAATTGCTCAAATCTATATTTATGTAACCTGTACCTCTTCAAGTATCTCTCCTCTATCCAATAATCCCTTTATCTCACAGATAGTACTTACTACAGTGACAGGTAGGAGCCTCCGGATACAAAAATGTTATTTTCCTCTGGAGATGATAACATTAACAAAGTTTTGGAGTGAGAGTTACATTGAACCCCCTAGAGAGGATTATCTCTTTCTCAATACAGTATTTATCTTTGAACTAAACTGGGAGCCCTACGAACTTACATACAAATTCTCATACAAATGCACCTACGCATTCAAAACAACTCTCTTTTTTTACACATACACACACTTAGACACATACACACCTGGCAGCATAATTCTCTCCCTGACTTCAAAGCACATAAACACCTGCATACTTATGCCTGAGTTACAGGCTGTGGAAAATCTTCTGCTCAGCTGGGGGGGATTGTGGCAGGGACACTGTGATATTAAGAGGTTGCCATAGGGTTAATATTGGAGGCTGAATGAGGCAATCTGCACTTTTTACATACCACCGGAGAAGAGAGAAACTTGGCACCATTTCATGGGTCACTACATCTGCAGAAATTCAATTGGAAGTAGTATTGTGAGCACCGTGGAATATCTAGGTGTGTATGCATGTGTGCAAATTTGAAAGCAAGCTCAGCAGGGGACAACGTCTGCATAAATCAGCAATAGTCTATATTATCAGTAATAGCATAGGCACTTCAATTCATCCGATGAAATCCATCAAAACTAGTCCAACTACGAACATCCAAATAAATTACAGAACTAGGGATAAACACCAAGACATCACCGTACAACCAAAAACAACACTAGCATCTCCTGTTTAACTTCGGTAGTGCTTAATTGCATTTATCATCAACCTCTACCTCTTTGCCACAAAGAGAAAATAGACTTATGTATTAGCTCATTTTTATTTTTGCACAAATAAACAAATTCATCATTATTTTAGTTGGACATACAATCCCATGTGAGCCCTCTCCAGTTGTTGTCCAATTAACCTGATAAATTACAACATCAACCAAAGCAGGTCACGTGTGCAAATTCTCTTCCCACACATTCAGTATTTAACACCATAGGAAGCATGGTTATATATGATAGGTTAGAAATCTTTGAAAGGTACCCCGAGTGACACCATGGGAATGCCATGGGAGGGATGGCAGTGTTAGGCTGTTAACATGACAGAAATCCCAAATGCTTCATTAAAGGTATGGAAACAAAGTATATACAGTTAAATATAAAATAAGTGTTGTCTTCTGCACTGTGCATCACCAGCCACCGCCATCCACCATCTTACATGCACTTCTGGTTTAATACAACATGGTTTGTCTTCTAGGCGTAATAATAACACAACTGGATTATTATCAGTTGTGAAAGTAAAGAGGGAGCACGGCATGGAAACAAAGGGAGATCTGAGGGGTTACCTGAAATATTTTGCATACAAACAGGTACGAATAGTATCCTCCATTGTGGGTCTAAGTTTCCTTGTACAGTCAGAGTGATGCACTCAGCTATTTGTAGGGTGTTAAGGGTAGAAATCCTGACCACAGCATTTTATATTTCTGTTGGGTAAGAACAAGATATTGAGGCTTCAGTGCTTTTTTTATCATTCTACTGGTTAAAGGTTTGTTTTTGGTAGGAGACATTTTCTCAACATTTTCGAGCGTATTTTGAGGTTGTAGCGGAGTCAGCAGCCTCCATCTGGTTGCTGAAGGCTAATTGGCTAGTGATTCATCATGGTACGGCCATTTTAGACAGGATGAGAGACGCTAATGTTACCACCACAGAGTGGATCTATTCAGAAGTATAAAACTGAAATCTGCTGCATACAGGCCACAATATGGGAAAACATAAACAGTGACAGATGGGCAAATGATGGATACTGATTGGAAGCTGGGCTGACAATTTCTGGGTTGCAGGCGGGTAGCAGTGCTCACACAAACCAAAAGCCTTGTGCACTACAACCATTCAACTTTGTTGATGAAAATATTGAAGATAAAATGTATTTGATTTTAAGTGTCTGTCTGAGCTCATAGATTGACCAGCAAGCAGAGCAAAAACTGAGTGGATAAAATTTGCCATGTCTGTGGTTTTGTAATGTTTGGTTTGTCATTTGGCAGTTTACGTTTCTTATTTCCATGGCCAACCATGATGTCACAGCAAGCTAATTTTAGCAACAGAATAAATGGAGTTTAGTGGCACAGCATGGTGGGACAAATGTACAATTACTTTAATTTGTCTGGGTAATATTGATGCTAAAGGGTTCAGGAACATAATTCTCTTGTCCAACATGCGCACCTACACACAACTCAATGCAGGCAGAGAAACTAAGTTCAACTCAGCAAGATTATTAAGAAGTTAAATGCAAAGTTAAACTACAACTACCTACATTTGAACTATTCAGTATCATTACTGCTCAAATAGTGAGCAGTAGTTTTCTTCTTGTATAGGAAACAGGAGACGAGCGAGAGGCTGTGGATCAAAAGACATCCTTGCAAAAGTCATCGACTTGCCCCACCTCCTGAACCACAGCCATAATCTTAAGAAGAAAGAAGTGGTGCCCAGTTACTTGGGTGGGACAGTGACACTTATACTACCAACCAAATGCAACTAAACATCTCCCTCCAACTTGTCACATCAGATCATAATGATTATCTTTTTTGGTCCGGGCCAAAAATGACAGTGATTATGCAAAAATGTGACATTTTGACAACCCTATTAATAGCGTCTGTGCCAGAGATGCCATGAAAGAGTAAAATCAAGGGAAATTGCTTCCTGTTGTGAAGAAGACAGAATTTTCTATGATTCTCTTCATGTCTTTATTGTCGTTGTCTTTATTGCAGAACAGCATGTAAATAATGAGAGCCTGGATCAGACAACCACACAGCTGTGGTAACAAGTGTTGCTTAAAATTGTTGCTTCCCTTTTGAGCGCTTAGACACGAGCGCCTTATCGCCAGCATTCTTCAGTGGAAGCTGTGACACAGCACTCACAGCATTTGTTGTTGAACACAACTGCCTTCATAGCACAAGTCTGAATGTCATCTCAGTGTCAGATGCAAATTCTTTTTATCTCTCTCCACTGAATTTTGTGAATCACTAATTCTGAACACATCCTCCCTGTGCTTTTGTACTACATGACGTCCATCATTGATAGTCTTGAGGTTTCATGCAATATTGGAATGAGTCCTCAGAAACTCATTCTTATCTCCTTTTAATGCCAGAGTCATGTAATTACACTTCCCATATGGCGCCTCAAAAGTGCTGCTGACTTTTTCTTGTTGAACCCTAGGTGGCCGCCTGTCGAACCACTCATCAAAATGCTAAGGTACAGGGTGGAAATATGTGCTTTTATTGACTTTATGCATTAAGACAACTGGGTTAGGGTCAGGCACCAAAACCTCAGGTTAGGTTAAGACAAAGTAAGTTCAGTCTGACGCAGACATTTCTGTGAACTATGCTTCTCACTTACTGACACTAAACACAGAGGAAGTGTAGTTGTGTGACCTCAGTATGAGGCGTCCAGACATAATGACTCTGTTCTGCGGTAAGCATGTCTGGAAGTCAAATATGACCAATACATTCACCACTATGATAAGCCGTGACTAGGTTAAGTGGATTCAAGATTGTTCCGTTACTCTGAATGAGTTGGCTTCTCTGATGACAGCTAAACACAGTCAGACAAAATGTCCCGTTCATCAAGGCAGGTAATTATGTCCTAAAGAAACTAATTAGAGCAAAGGTCCTATAAAAACATCCTATTAAATGATGACTGGACAGCACTAATCTCACCAAAATGACCTAGTTAGCCAAAGACAGTCCTGCACATGCAGCACCAGGCAAAGGAACTATTTCTATCTACTGTGTCTTTGCCAAATCTGCTTTCATCTGATGATTTAGAATAACAGTTTAGTTCTGTTCCTATATTGAAAATTGTATTTTACAGTCTGCATATACATTATCTATTAACTAGAGAGTGTGAATGTTAATAAAGTACAGCTGCAATAGCCTGCTGAGATTTTTAGTGCATGACAGTCATTCCAAATATTACTATAAATATTTCATTTGTTTTGTTAAAAAGTCTCAGTCCCATTTGCTGATTACACTGTCCTACAATCTGTGGTGCAGCAAAAGTGGACACTCACACGTTGCAAGTCTCTCTTCATAAACAGGCATCTGAGCAATTAAGTGGATGACTCTCTCTGTCTCTGGAGCATAAACCTATATATCATCATCCTGTCAGCCTCTCGTGCATTTCTTCATTAAGCTCACACACTCAACACACTCTTCAGCGTGTCTGCGTTATAATATGAAAGAAATCTACACACTGATGCAAGTAACACACACCTATGCTGCCAGAAAAAAAGTGGGCAGAACATGTTCAGATGCAATATATTTTGTGAATGAATGAAGCACTAGTGTTTTTTAATAAGGCTGTAATCACAAAAGATTATTTACTGTAAATCTTAATATTTATGCAGAACGTCTGTTTTTTACCAGCATGTTCAAGAACTTGCCATTGATCATTCAATATATCTTGAAGTTTACGTGGCTCTAATCACATTAGCCTGGAAAACAATTCACAGTTTCAGTTTGATTGTAAAGAAACTTAAATTGCTGGATGGTGCACACACACACACTTTGAACAATGAACAAACACACAGCCATTAGTCTGCTGTTGTGAGACGGCGCTGAAGTGACAACTTATTTACGAGTTCTGGGACAGGGCCCAAAGGGATGCAGAGAAGATGTGACCGTCATGGCTGGGCGCAGCACCAAGATGAGTGCTTTCCATTTTATTTTCCTATTTTGTCACTCCATCTTGACAAACGTATATAATCACACTAATGTATTCAAGATTACACCAGCAACATAAGGAGATATCATATTTCCTCTTTTTTCTTCTCATTATGTTGAGATCAGGCAGTTGTCTACTTTTAGGGCTCTAATGGATATCAGGTTACATTTGAGGCAGAAATACAGAAAGGTCTGAAGAGTTCACAGACTTTCTAGCACCTGCATTTCCACATTAACACAGTCATAGCTGCTCGAGCTGCTCAGAGGGCATAATCCCTGCCTTTTCTGGCTTGTAATGAGAACCATCTGTGGGAAGTGTTGAATTTCATTTAGTGTCTTAACAACTATGAGGTCACAGCATAGTGGACGAGATGGGAAATGATCAGTGAGAGAAATAAGCAAGTCTTCTATGTTAGCATGTTGTCTGTAAATGGAAATAAAACTCAACCCTTAACCTGGAGTGAGGTGACACCACGTAAGTCTTCTGGCATGTTTTTAATGTGGAACATCTTCACAAAGTCTTTAGACTCCAGACAGTCTCCAGTAAAAAAACAAAAGGCCAAAGTACGGTTTGAAATTCACCATTTTTGTGAATAATAAAATGTAAATTACAACAATGGAGCTGGCAGCTGTCCTTTAATAGTTCATGCTTGAGATTCAACACCAAGAGAGCACAGTCTTACATCTGATTGTTTGTTAAGGACTGGACTATGTACCTCCAGACCTTTGAGTTCCAACAAAAGAACACAAAAATAAAGAACTTTATATATAAAAAGGATATATTTGCAATGGCTACCATGATGCATTTTATCTAACCAACACTCAAGATGGCTCTCTGTTCATTATGTAGCCTCTGATCCGTACAATACACCAGACTCTGCAACCTATAATTGAAATATTCATCCATGATTGAGCAAAGCAAGTCCATTCAGTTTCCAAATCACCAGGTTACAGGAATAATCGCACCAAGCGTCTAATCAGCGGTTATTGTGCTGCGTTCTATTGTGTGAGCAGTTTGACCAGGGAGGTAAATCACCCCCAAACTGGGAAGGAAATGTGTTATCAAGTGTCACAGTTGTGAGAGCAGATGATATCCTTATGTAACATTTACAACATATACCTGTAAAATTTAATGTAGTATAAAACAGCAGTGTATTTTATCAAGAAATAGTTCTAACGTTTTGGCTCCCTCATTTTTCTAAACCTGCTACCCCCAATGACCAGAAGCAGTGCACTACTTTTAACTTTGACAAATGTCTACTACACTTACCACCGCTATATGTTCTTTTTCAATCCCTTTTGCACAAGAATGGATTGTTCACATAGAGCAAATAGTGTCAGGATATCATGATAAAATTCATTTCAGTCACCACCTGCATGATGACCACCGCAGCTACAGGTTATCAGTGTCTTGTCCAAGGACACCTTGACATTTTGGCTTTTGTGGACATGGAGAATCGAACCGCTGACTCTTAGGTTGGAAGACGATTGCGCTACCCACTGAGCTATCATCTTCTGTTTAATGTAATGGCTGTGGAGAAACATATTATTGTATTATTGTATTTTGTAGTACGTTGCTCCATGGTTTCTTTCTTCTTTTTTAAGACACTCAGACATTCAGAGTGTATTGCTGCTAACCAAAGTTTGTTAGTGCTTTGATTGTTTTTCTTCTTCTCTCTAGTTCAATGGCTACCTCCCCTTGGTTTTTCCCTCCAGCTCTCTCTCTCTGGTTTTGATGTTGATGAATTGTCTGAGTGAATGATAAGAATCAGAGTCTGCAAGCCCTTGAAATTCTCTATTCCAAATTTATTTCAGGTTCATCTTTTCCCTGGTAGTTCCACGTTTTGACAAAGTACAACATTTTTACTCTGAATGTCCCTGAAGGTTTAAATACTTTAAATTGAAGATACATTTCAGATAAGACAAAAACAGCGCTATTTCATTTTATAGAAACACACAGTGCCCTTTCTGATGTATCTTCCTCTGATGACGATGATGCAGTCTGTCCTTTTTAAAGACCTTTTTACAGATTTAGAGTTTGTTTCAGATGACGTAATGCAGTTCCATAACAGCAGTTATTGTTCTTATTGTATCCATTCCTTGAAGTATTTAGAAAAGTATTTCTGTCCTTAAACGAGCATTTATGAGCTCACATACCTCTCCCCATTCAACAGTATTCATTTCCCCTTTCCATGCGGCGTCTTTATGGACTGACAAAGCCCAGGCGTGCCTGTTCTAACTGAGCAGTTAGAGCTTTTTCTGTCAGCCTTTGTTTGGACTTACAGGCCTATGGTTCATGGCTAAGACGCCAAAGCCTGTCCTTTAATGTGAAGGTGGTGGTTAGCATGAAGAGTGGTTAGCAAGCCTGCTTTGTGTTGTCTCCCGGTGATAACGTACTGCGACATACAGAACTAACACGATCCAGCTGCCAACCCTGTTAGAAAACACAGGCACCGTCTCCTCTGCTCTCCGTCACTTGTTCTTTGTTTTAACTGCCGATCCTCTTATGTTATGCCCTCTTCCCTGAAAGACAGACGCCGTCGTCCATGTGAAAAAAGCGCTGGGGTTGACTGATTTTTCTGTTGACGACTCTGCTACTTTCCTGGATGTTCTCCTCTGCACTACAGTACTACAGTTGGGATGCTGACTACCTGAACTGCTGTGTGTGTACACTCAGGCAATGTCTTACACTAGTACAGTAGGTAAGTAGTACATTAAGGTGTGCTGAAACTGCAAAAGACTGTGAGGCCGTGGGGGTTAAAAGCTACTGCCTGTGTGAACAGCTCTGTTCAACAGCGATACAGAGTGGGACAATGTTATGATCTAAAAAAGAGTCTTGGTTCAGAAAGTGAATGAGCAGGCTGAACACAAACTGTGACGGAGTGGCGTTTCCTCTGGTGGAGGCTTTGTTTGACTGTTTTCTCTGCTCTGTCAGTATCTGAGGCCAACAAGAGGGGAAACAGCAGCGCAGTAATCAGAGCAGCTCTGTTCCTCCTAATTATCCAATAAAGTCTACTTTTTACCTCAGCGCGCCAGCCAATGCACTTCAAGAGCATTTACGTGCACACGCACAACACACACACACACCTAAGAAGTTTTTTTTCTCAACCTTTTTTCCTGGCACACACACACATGTGCAATCTAGAGGTATTGTCTCCATCTTTGCTTCTGTGAGGTGTAAATTGTGGGTAATGGTGTGTGTCAGACCTATGTACCAGCTCATTAGCCACGTGGAGTGAGTTAATGTGATCTAACATTGCTCTTCCCTTCTTCCCCATCAGACATCTACTGGCTCCAACTTGGAGGAGGTGTGTTAGGTAAGATGTTCAGGTGGGGGTACATCCCAAAATCTCCTTGACACTTTCCTCAGCCCAAAAGAGTTTCCATATGTTTCGTCTGACTGGTGAAATTACTGTGTTCTGTGAGACGTACATCCTGTGCAGCATCAGCGTGCTTCCCTTTCAGTGGAAATGAGAAGTGGGGGGCGTGTGTGTGGGCAGGGGGGTCCATCATGGTATGACTCGTGGCTAGTCAGGATAAAGTTTTCAGGGATGAATCACACACAGATTCCTCTGGGCCTGCGCTCACACGCACAGTGACCAACACACCCTGCCAGCCTTTATATGGAGTGGATGTATAGGCTGAAAATCAAGTGTTAAGTGCTTTCAGATGGCTGGATTTACTTTCATTACAGCTGTTGTATATTTTTTCTGAGCCGAGCTTTGGACACACTTTGCAGAGAAATGTCTCAGAGTGTGGTCCTAAAAAGTAAAACGGTGTAATTATCTTTATTACAGGTGTGTTGGTGGAAAGAGGACAGATGATGGCTTCTGTAAACACTGAGCGAGGAGTGAAGAGAGTTACAGAAAATCAGAGCGCTCACTATCAACACCTAACAACAAAAAAATCACAGTTATATACTTTTATTAGTGTTACAATGATCCTTAAATGAATGGAAACGCGAGGAGGTTAGTACCAGTGGTGGAGGAAGGGTTAGGGTTAATAAACACAAGAATGAATTATTATGTGTGAGCATAAGAGCAGAAAGAGCAGTTTCATTTGTGTGGTCCATGTTTGACACTGTTTGCCATGTCATCCATGTTATTGGAGAGACTGTCTTCACCTCCTCAGCTCCTGATGGGCATTCAGTGGTATTTTTGGGTTACTCGTTTTGTCCAGCAGGATTTGGCTACTTTAAAAAAAGCTAAAGAACAGAGTCACAACATTAATGATTCTATAGCAAGAATAATCATTATGAAATGAAACTGTTTTGTTGCCTCTGTCCTGACTTTTTGAGACTTGTTACTGTCATTATATTATAGTAACTTGATGTTACATATTTCTATGCTTTGGTAAACGTGACTTGATCAGTTTTGTAAAATCATTACATTCTGTTCTTGGCGGAATAACTAAGGAACTAAGCTCAATACACAGACCTGCCCTTTTTCTGCCTGCTGTTTGGAACTCTGTCTCAATGTTGATTTTATAAAGAGTGTCACAGGCAGACATGATTACAGAGAAGGAGCAAAGTAGAGCAGGGGGGAAAGGGGTAGAAGTAAAAAAAGGCATGGCAGCATGACAGGAGGGAAAAGAGAGGGAGAAGAACTCACTCTGTGCCCATGTTTCTTCTTTACTCAGCATTTCATTTGGAAGTGTAGAGTCAGGCTTCTGGGTGCTGGTGTTGGAGATGTGTTTCAGCTCGGTTCCATCTGCAGCTGTCAGAGAACTCACCGTGTGCACGGAGTGTGGGTTGTGGAGAGGGCGTGTGCATGCTGTCTTAAATGTCTGTGTGATGATACTTGCACCCACAGAGGAATGATTGTGAATGTGCTGCGAGCATCAATGTGTGTGTAGCTCTGGGAACGAGCGTGCACGTTTTTATCCATTTGTTCTCCTGTGCCCTTGCAGGTGTAGACTAGGACAGATGTGAATGTGCAGTTCAAGGTGTAAATAAATGCATCCTCGGGGTGTAGATGAGAGGTAGAGGGAGCTACAGGCTGCTCAACTTTCACATCCAATATCCCTGCCTCAGCTTACTGCTGCCACTGCTCTCCCTGAAACGATTTTCATACGCTACCTTTCCCATACACAGTTACCAGCTATTATCTGAGCCAGCCTGTGGTTTATTTTCCTGCTGAACTGCTTTGCGTTGGCGTATGTGCAGCAAATGCGGTTAATATGGTTCTCCAAGCAATGATGTGGGGACTTGGTACAATAGGTTGGCAGAACAATTTGTGTGTGTTTGACAGCATTTGGTGACTCCTTTATTTGCATGGTGGAATAATTGCTTCCAGAGCTCCCCATGGAGTAATTGCGCTTCCTCCACCCAAAGGCTGTAACCCCCTTCTGAGAAGCGACTGCCGTGTAGGGACAGATTGCATGTGGACACATCATATTCTGTTTGGTTTTCTATGTAATGTATGTTTGTAGACACGTGCACGTGTCTCTGTGTGCGTCCACCTGTGCTCAGACTCCATACATGTGTGTTCTCACAGTTAGGATTAATTAGCGTGCATGAAAAGCAGACAGGGATAGTAAGAAAATTGCCCTCAGCTGCACACTCAGACAGTGCTGAGATTTTAATTCCAGACGTCCACTTCAGACTACGTCCAGATGATCTCCAAACCTTCTGGAACTGAAGCTGTGGATAAACAGAGGGCTTGAAGGTGCCTGTGGTTTTAGAATTTTAGCAAAACCTGCTGCATCTTATTTAAGAAGTTATAATTAATAATAATTAATAGTAATATAATAATACTAATCATTAATTGTAATCACATATTAGTGGAATGATTTCCTTTATAGGTACACTGTCTTAAAGAATTGAAAAACACAAGTTAGCCACATGTTTTTTCCACAGTGTCCAGCAGCAAGAGGAGAAAAATACAACAGATCTCATTTGTTTAAAACTGACATTATGCTAATGATCTTATGATGAACTATATATTAAACAGCCTCCATCGTTGTTTACAGCTCTCAGTTAGAAACTCTGGAAGCCTCTACACTGTTTTCTAACTGGAGTGCAAGAGTAGGCAGCCCTAAACCTCGACAGTCACAGCCCTGATTGGTTTCATTCCCGTTCCTACAGTTGTACAATGTGCTTCTGAATGGCTGAACACTCCTGATCCAGGGAATCAACAGTGAGAAGGGCAGAGATAGTGGAAAAGAGTTAGCAGGTAAAGACATTTCAATCTGTTGTTCTGATTGCTGTTGTGTCTTGTGTGTTTCCCTCCGTTATTGTTGGTAATATACACAGTTCCTGGACAACCACTACACCGCTTTTATTTTATTAATATTTTGTATTTGTGCTGGTGAGGATCTGCGCTGTTTTCTTTCTTTAAAAAAAATTCTGGGTTAAATAAAGTTTTTTAATTGTGCAGAAATGTCAGTTTTTGAAAAGCAAACATTTTAACTTGGTGTCAGTTTAGCTTGACGACATTTCACCCTTCCATTCTAGAGGGCTTTTCTCAAAACCTTTTTGAAATAACCATGCCCTGAATGACTGAGAACCTTCACAGATATTTAACCAGTTTAGGAAAGTAAAATACAAATTACAAATACAAAGATTAGAATTTAAATGCTCTTGATATATTGGCTTTACAGAAAAGTAAATACATTTCTGCAAACAAAGATACTACAGAGCAGGAGGCGCGAGAATGGGGACAGCAGAGGGTCATAGATTACCAGCACATAAGGAGAAAATGGAGGCTGTTAAAAAAAAAGGGAAGCAAAAATTGTCGAGTCTCCGGTTGTGATTGGCTGTTCCTGGACATACAGCTGTTAAGACAGCTGCTGGGTGAATGAAGGGGAAAGTCTGAAAATCATTAGCATGTTTCTGGATGAGGAATATGAAGAGAAATGGTTTCAGCCAACAGGCCAGTCTGTCTCCCAGCTGAAACTGATATTATGACATGATTATATAACACACCAGTGCACATTAAAAACAGCGAGCCGTACATGTTGGAACTATTTTCTGGGAGAAAGCTTTTCGTCACGTTTTGGGCTTATGGTGGCAGCAGGATATTAGTTGTATTTCCATATGTCTAACGCAGTTCTCCTGAGTTCTGCACAGCAATTTATCTTCTTTCTTCTACCACAGTTCAGGAATAAACCACTCTGCACTACATGCTCAGTACCACACAGCTGAAGTAAAGTTGGTGTTAGTTTTTCCACTTCCCACTCATCACTGTAACTGAGACGCTGGCTGTGATTTGTAAATATAGGACAAAGAAAGTATTAATTAGTGTGCTAAAAGATAATTCCCCCACAAAAACCCCATTAGTATTAGTAATTATTTTTATTATTAGAAAAGTGTGATTAGTAAACTCCTTACACATACATGCTAATATCATTTAGTGTACACAAAGGCAAACAATCAGGCTCTAATTGAAAGAGAAGGCAAAATGGTATCCATTTAGAAAAACCATCAGCCCCATCATTTTGATTGGTTGGTCAAGTTTAGTGCTTGAAAATGAAAAGAAACGTGATAAAACATGTGAAAAGACATGAGACTGACGTAGAGATTTCAAAGGAAGCATCTAAACAAATTGCATATGCCAAAAGTTCAGTACTATATACAGGACATGCACATTTAGTGCTGCAGCTGCTCTTTGGCCATTGAGTGTGGTTCACCAGGCAAAATAACTCAAAAAGCAACGGGCTCTCTCCTCTGAGTATTAATTACATTATTAGGTCTTTCTTCCATCTGTGCGTGACATGCTTGGCCATTAAAAGTATTTTAATTTACAAGACAAATGTGTCCTCGTCCCTTCCTCTTCTGCACTAAGCAGACTTTGAACTCTCTGAAGACCATGTAATGAACCAAGGGTAGCTTTAATAGTTGCTACGCCAACTTATCCAGAAACCAGGGAGCTAATTATCCATCTTTTTTGCATTCTTCTCATTGTGTTCTCTTTTTCTGAGTGTACTTTGTAGCAAACTTAAAACGATGTGTGCACTGGTGAGAATAACTGCACCATTTCCATTCCAACAAAAAATCCAGTCATCCAGAGGATCACTGCTAGATCCTCAAAGTTGGAGGCAGGTACAATTGTTGCCTAACTTTTCAACAACTAAAATCCACATGTAAGCTGTCTAACCTTCAGTAAGCCCAGTGTCCAGCCTGGGTGATTCTGCACCTCATCATTTAAATTCACTACATTTTCATGGATAGAAAAAAAAATGTTTTTCCTTTTATTAACTGTAGCCATTACCAGACCTAAACGTAGGATTATCAACCCCTAAACATAGCTGTTTCTGACTTCACAGCTTGGAAAGTTGAGTTTTGTAGAAATGCCCAACATCTACACTGAAAGATAATTTTAATTCAATTCAATTCAATTCATCTTTATTTGTATAGCGCCAAATCACAACGAAAGTCATTTCAGGGCACTTTAC
>JAUMHJ010000013.1:15106875-15141490 GCA_032361105.1 Microctenopoma lineatum | reverse complement strand
TAAAGTGCCCTGAAATGACTTTCGTTGTGATTTGGCGCTATACAAATAAAGATGAATTGAATTGAATTGAATTGTCTGCAGAGGATAAATATCTGAACCAAACCCAGGACCGACATTTAGAAATCCTTCTACAATACTCCTAGTTCTGTAACCAAAGATTTGCAATGGGTAAAATTGATGGGGCCAATTGAAAACATCCATCACTTTGTATCACAGACACAATTTCCCACTGCAGTGAAGAATAATTGTGATAAATATGTTCACAGTTTTGCTTTTCTTTACTTCAGTACATTGTCTAGTCCTATCTGACCAATGTCAGCAGTTCATGTAGAATAAAATCATGCCCACAGCTAAAAACAATAAGCAGTGATCAATTTGAATAATTATTTGTGTTGTTTGAAAAGGTTGTGCCATATGAGTCAAACTCAGTATGCTAAAAGCTGTGACAAGCCGTGACACACTGTTCTAAATGTACAGCCCAACCACCTACACTGACTGTGATGGCTTCTCCACCACACAGATGGATGTGTTAAAGATTTTAGCATTTTATAAAATACAAATACTGACATATAAAAATGTGTTATTGTCCTGCTAAATGTCAATCAAAAAAAAAGAAAGAAAGACAAAACTGCAGAAAGACTGCTGTGGTATTAGCTTCACTACAACCTTGAACCATCCTCAGACCCTTTACTGTTACCAGCTGTTCTATGGCCCCGACTTCGACCAGGTTGCTGGCTGCCTGACATAACTCATCTTGGTGGGTTCTGAAAGATGTAATTTCACGGTGTCTACCAGATGTTCACACTAAGCTCAAAAACAGAGATATCATTCAGGTTGACTGCAGGAAGTTAGTAGCGGCCATACCTCATGTCCCATTCCCATGTTTGTCATGTCATCAAACTTGGTAGGGGCTTTAATGTGGGTGTCAGGCAGCACGGTGAGAGGAGGTCAGAGCTGTGAACTCGCAAAGCATGTGATAGCAGCACAGCTGGTGGGAACACATGTAAGGGGTCTGCACATGTGTTAGGTATATAACCCATCAAAGAGACTCTAATGTATTGAATCAAGTGGATCATCTTTACAAGTGTCGTTTGAGCCATCTCTGATGACGATAACGCACCAGGGTGACACCTCCTATCAAGGAATGTCATCACATCCAGATCAGATGAAATTGGAGCACTTTGACAAATTACTATTCATCTTCCCATCCCCCCCGCCCACTAGATATAATTAGGTTGAGTTGTGGGACTTTGTTCACTGGCTGAAGACTTAAAACTCAATAACAGCAGATTAACTTACTATCCCTGAAAATGGAGACATAACTCCTTTACTGCTGTGAAGTCATTTCCTCTCAGCGTCAACACCTCTTGTTCTAAGGCAAGCACTTGAAATTTTAATTTAGCCATTTAGAATATTCCTTTTCCTGGACTAATCTGATCTAGAACATGATCAGACAAACTAATTGCATGTAAACTATGCAACATTTCATCAGCCCTACTAAAATACATATTGGAGTCCCGAATAACCAAAGCTTTTGTGTTATTATTCTAGGTGCACATCCACCTTCTGTTTAGCCTTGATATTGAGGTTTCTTCATTTGAACATGCTGTGTGTCACAGTCCACTGGTGGAGTACAAACTCCGCCTGTAACCCAGTCAGGTGAGCATGCTGAGTTCGAGCCATTAGACACTTCTTCTTTCATCGTGGTCAGTCCCACATGCCACTGATCTAAACCTGACACTACTTCTTCCAATGAACTGAAAAGAAGATTACAAAGATTATTGATGTATTGTTAGTTTGACTAATTAGGCAGTCTTAAAGAAAAGTATTGTCTATATTTGTCTAGAGTTTGAAGACATTAGGTCATATTTATGCAGAAATAGAGAAAGTTCTAAGGTACCACTGTGCATGGTGCAGAGAGATGACAGCATCTTCTGCCACCAATTTCAAAAAAACAGAATGAGAAAAAGCTTCATGAATAATTGAAGGTCTGGTCGGGCCGAGTACTGACAGGAGGCTGAAATAACCAAAGATGCAGGCTGCAGATGAAGACAAGCTGCGAGAGCCTTGGAGCCCATCTGATTTGTGCATGAGAAATGAGGTGGGAATTAAAGCACGGTACACTAGCTGCCACCGTATACGGGGCTGCTGCTGTGTATTTCTGTCAGGCCCATCTATCTGCACAGTAAGGCTATGCAGTCATGTAGCTCAGACACTGATGCCATGAGCTCACACTTAACTGTTTTAACACAGGCTGTGTAGGAAATGGAAACTGGGAGTAAGGGGCTTGGGAGTTGCAATGGCAGTGTTGAGTGTATATTATATGAACTGAAGTGTACATATAAAAGTGTCGCTTCTATAGGAGAGCTGTGTCCGAAATAACCTTGGAAATAATAATGAACATAATATTTGCTCTGCTCTCTAAGGAGCTGTTACATCTGTTACACACACACACTTATCTTTCTGCTGTGATCATGATAAACGAGCTACATAAACTGTGGTGTACGAGTCAACAGACACTTGTCTTCGGTTACTATTCTCTTTTCATACTCCTCGTTTGTTTGGGTTGAGGTATGCAGTGCAAGCCCCCCCACTCCCCCCCTTTTTTTATAATTTACCAGCGTGCTGCTCAGTGTCTCTGGGGAGGACTGCATTAGATTCAATTTCAGGCCCACGTCAGGCAAATTTAGGGCAGTCCTACAGACACTTCCTGAACGGCCAGACTCCATGTGAGTGTGTCTGTCTCCATGTGCGTGTGTGAATCACAGTTGTGGTGGGTTTGCATCCGCCACTATGTCATCCCTGCCTAGAGGCCCCAGCCCTCTGTACTGCACGTCCAGAACCCATCAACATCATTTTCATTAGGGCCATCTAGCAGCAGATTGTCTGCTGTAATTCAGAATTAATTTTGAGGTTTTATGCTAGTAGCTTCAAACAGGGCTCCCATATGGCACCGTGCACAGTCAAGTGGGTCGTTCTGTTGAAAGGCAGATGCTGATGTGCAGACCGCAAAGGAACACTGAGCAGTGAGCATGCATGGACAATTAATGTTTGTGTGTGTGTGTGTGTGTGCACCTTTCCCAGGACATAGGACGAGAAACAGAGGCTTTACCAAATCATTAGCAGCTCACCCAGACAAGAATTAGGTCTTTAAACTAAGCTTCTGCTGCTGATCTCGACATTAACAGTCCAAATATTAAATGTTCTAAATGTTGGAAGGTGTTAGCACTGTAGCCAGACATTTTCACATGGCACATCAGCGCTGGTCGTGACGCTGATTAGAAATCATCTCCATCAAATGAAACTTAATTAAGTAGACAATATGAGCTGATTGCCTGTGCCTCCCACTGATGCTCTTATGGAGACATTGGTAGCACAGAAGAGCTAAGCGCTGGAATTCAGCTGTTGGTCCTACCACTGACAGTAGCTGCATTCACAGTTTCTATAGCATTTATCATGAGTGATGATGGCCTTCTCCCAAATCTGTGCTACGTTTATATTTTACTAGAATTCGCATGATATCTGCCAAATGTCTGTGAGAAAGTCCAGGATTCTAGAGCTGTCTAAGTCCAGAAACATTCCACAGGTGATGTACTTCTTCAGCTTTCACATGATTCACAATAACTTTCTTAGTGATAGATAAACCATGTTCCAAGTGTTGCCTACACAGGCCATGTCACAGCTGGCACTCTACTCCAAATTTAGACCTAAAGCATATTATGCACAGTGTATAAATATATTCTCCTACATTGTACAGATCACATCGATTATGAAATGCACCATTCTACAGCACCATTCCCCCATCGCACTGCTAATGTCCACAATGGAAATTTTCCAAAAGCATTTTTTCAAAATGTGGTCATGTGGCAAAAATGTGTCATGTGCTGTATCTTTGTAGTTATCTCTGTTTTCTTTGCCCCTGTGTTTGTTATAAATGACACAAAAGCCTGCAGATCCTATCAGCTGGGTGAGAATGTGAGGATGAGGTTGTTTGTGAGGAAGTAGGCCCTCACGGGGAGTTGACAGAGAAGTGACATGGATCTGACACACTGCTGTCCTCAAAGCCCACAGGTCACAGGCACTTTGGAGCAGGTGGTATTTATTTCATTAGGTGCTATGCACCTCCGAGCTAACCCAGGGCAATGTGTTTGAGTGTTTGGCGGGGAGGAGGGGCAGCTGGGGTGAGGCAGTATCTCTCTCTCTCTTTCAATTGAACTCCCATTGAAGTTAAATTGGATGCAATGCCATATGAGGCTTCCCTGAGGTGCTACGTAGTGACAAGTGGACTTGCTTGATTGCTCGAGATCCTTGAAGATATTTTACCCCTTCAGGACTGATTAACCACTGACCGCCACATGGTACTGGCTCAGCTTTACTCTTAATGTGACCTGATCTGCAAGTGTTTGGAGCTGAATAAATGAAAGATGAAGCGGGATAGTGTTTGATCTTTTTGACAGCCTCATTTAGCAGCTCGTTAGCAACTACCTTTGTTAGGACAAGACAAAGCTAAATGGATCAAATATGTACATTCATGTGCTATTTACAAACACTTCAGTACAAATACATTCAAGTTAATGAGTTAATAATGAAAACAATAAGGAACAATTAACAGGGATATTAGAGAAAAAAAAAACAAATATAAATAAGTTTAATGACGTTATAATAAAAATAATTATGACATTAAAATGTCATATGTGGCATAGATAGGTGACCAGGTAATCATCACGTCATCAATGGAGCTGCTCCACTGGTGGAAAAAAGAACCAAAGAGTCTGCCTCTCCACTCTGCTACGCCCTACGCTGACGTGATTTTGAGTTCTACATTTATTTTCAATTTTATTTTTACTGTTTCATCATGCCACACACAGCTTTCCTAGATTGTTTTTGTACCAGAGCTCCATCAAATTCCATTCCACTGGTAATAGGAAATAAATCCAAGAATAGAATTTTGGCTGCATGAATGCCAATTATTTCCAAGCCAACTGAATGAGGAACACTGGAATGCTCTGATGCCACAGAGGATCAATTCAGTCCCTCCACTGGCTGATTTGGGGTTATGTTTGGTGGTGGCAGTAGATGGAGGCAGGGGGGTCACCCCCAATGCAGGTTGCCACTCTGGCTACTGTCCATCACCCCACCTCCACCTTCTCGCTTCTTTTTGCTCAGTGCCCTCCAGTCAGACCTCTATCCTCCCACAGGACCCTGTGTGCCTATCCAACCCCTCCAGCCCTGCTGCAGGCTGGGCACAGTGACAAAACCATAGTAAGGCCTTTGAATGGAGAGCTGGCAGAATCTGTCAGCTCCCAGCAGAAACTAGTAGGTCTCAAATCCTGCCCCTATGAGAAGTAGAAACAGACAGTGCAGAGGGTGACTGGACAATATACAGAAAAAAAGAGCACTGCCACAAAACAACTCATTTTAGAACGATAACTAACTTCTCACGCAAGCAGCATTTTCAAACTTTTAAACACATGGAAATAATGAAGTTGCTGAGCAGCTTTGGCCTCGGCTCGTAAGGAGGCACAACAGAGGGGAGGTACTTTGAAACTCAGCTCGGCTACGCAGAGCCTCGGTCGCTCTCCACTCGTGCTAGGAACAGATTTCCTTAACTTTCCCTGTGCAGCACTAGTTCCACCTGCTGCTAACCTGTTCTCATCATTCCTCTACTTCTCAGATTTTCTACATTTGCATGACTTGCAGGCCTCATACACTTTATTTCCTTTTTATATTTTTGTATTATTCCATCACCTTCTTCCGGAAAGTTGTCTGAAAAATTGAAACTCTTCAGACAACGTTCAAGCTCATTCTGCAGCAACACAATGAAACATGTTCCTTGTAGCAGCAAAACAAAAAAACACGATCCCTCAAATACTCTGTAGAATACCATGTTACACTGTACCAGATTGATAAGTGAATAAGAATGAGGATAGTTCTCCTAGTGTTATTACATAAAAGCATTGTGAAATAAACAGATAATACAGATTTCACACCTGTTACCACTGACTTTTGTGCATTGTAGAAGCTGAGCTGTAAAATGTGATGGTTGTTCTTGGCCTTTAAAGCTTTTAATTGAAAAACGCCCGGTGAAGCACACCGAGGTGGTTGTAATTGTTGTTTCATGGCACAGATAAACAAGCTAAATCAGGTTGTGGTTTCACAAACATCATTGGGTGAGTAAACATAAGTCGAAGACGGAGACTAAAAGTATAGAAAGTTTTCCAGAAAATGCAATTTAACAGTCACATGGGTTCATGCTGAGCGCTGCTGTGATTGACCAGTAGCAGTGGAGCCACACTGACACTGACTCTTTTCCCACTGCAGTGCACAGCAAAGTAAAGTTGTTTATCTTGATAAGGTGAAGCTTTGCAAGTCACAAATCACAGTGGGAGCCTGTCGCCTGCAACCCTTTTCAACTCACCGCTGCTCTCACTGCTTGTACTATTCCTTCCGCTCACTAAAAAGCACAGAATTTCTTCATTCTTCATTTATTGAACAGCAGAGCTGACAAAGATCCACTCCTGCACCAGGTAGGGGGTACACAGTCACCCCGCAGGGTACCTGCAAAGAGCATGGGTAAAGAAAAATGTCACAGATAAAAGAAAATAAAAGAAATAAGAAAATATATTTAGGTACAGTTTACAACCTGGATGAGTTTTAAAGTGAAGTAAAGTGAGTGCTCAAACTGATCAGTGCGCAACAACATCAAGTAATGGCTTAGCTTTGTGGTTAGGTGCAGGTCAAGCGAAGATTGAAACCCACCATGATGCTGACTCTGCCAACTGGCCAACACAAGCTGGAGGTTTGAATATTGCAGAACACTGACAGTCGACAGGTGTGAAAACACACTGACTGATATTAGTTTTATAGATGATGGGTGCATGGGTCAGGTTGCAGGTTTGAAACCACTGGATTGGCTTCTATTCAGAGTTAATTTCAGGTAATTGAGTCCAGCATCAAGCTTTGCAGGTGCAAGTTTGTTAACAAAGGTAGAGCCACTAATTTGGTAACAAACACATTGCACTACCCAGATGTTTTTTTACCTCCTGTTACAATATGCTAGTGACCACATCGAATGGGAAACAGTAACAGTATTAAAGGTTTAGTGAAACAATGAAATAGTAAACTAATTGACCCAGAAATGTGTTGACATGTACCACAGGAGTCAAAGCTCCTTCTCTTTGTCTTAGACAATCTTACAATGTTAGACTTTGAAAGAGAAGTAGATATGCAGCTTTTGATGAAGAGATGATGAAGATTTATGATGCCGTCCTTCCGGCAGGTTCTCCCTATATTGAAAATCTGTTTACTAATCCATCACTTCCTTGACTAAGACCCTTCCTGTGCAGTTACTCAGTTTGTACAGAGAGACACTTTTAAAAAGAGTCAAACAATACAATAGGACAACTTAGTTCAACACATATGGAAGCAAACATGTTTTCCTAGTAATATTTCCATCTCCCACTCTTATTACAGTACTGCAAACATTTCTAAAAATGCTTTTATTTTGGGGGGCAACTCATTTTTTCTAATTTCATTGTCATAAAAAGTGGAAAAAGTGAAGGCATCTGAGAAGTTTCTACAGTTTTTCTTAAAAGCTGTGTTACTATTAAACTATTTAACCAGCTCCACTGCCCTCCAATGCTCCTCTTCCTCTCTCTCTTTATCCAGTTCCAGCTCATGTAGGAAACATGTCAGCATGTCAGTCCAGCTATGACCTCCAAACTCACCTCTTCCTCCACCCATTAATAATTAGTCCAAGGTCAGGGTTTAAAGAGTTTAATCATGCAATTTACTTGGACTGTGAAAGTGAGGCAAGAACAAACAGGCTGATTAGCCCTGCACACGAGTGGAATGTTTCCTTAGTTCCCGTAAGACGGCAGGGCTATAAATCCAGTCTGATCTATGACAACTGAGTGACAGCAGACTGCAGGATACAGTACATATGCAAACATATGCACACACACACACGCACGCTACAACTCCTGGTCTCTGGCACGCTTCGCTGTAAAACGAGGGCAGATGTGATGTGTAAGTTTCCCTCATCAGATTTCCAGCCAACAAGGGACAATTTGTTGCTATCCTCAGCAGTCACCTCGAGGAGGAAATGTCAACTTGGCCCATCAAAGGCAAATCCCACCGAATCAGACAGACTTCCAGCTGATCGTTCCTAGGTGCCCAGCACCTCCTCTCATCTCGATCAGCAGGGCAATCACTTGTATAAACCTGCTTAAGATAATTAATGTTTTTCTTGGACATTCATCCAAGACATTTCCCGACTGCTTCTTTCATCACACGTGGTGTCAGGGACCGGCTCGGTTGGGATTACGACAACTGATTATGGCTGGTGAAATTACCTTCTGATCTCAGAATCTCCTCTGGGTATTATGAGATTGTAGTAATGATTTCATCAATAAAAGTGACCTCAACATTTTTTGCAGACAACGTTAATGTGAGCAACATAGGATTGAATGAGGAGCAGAGATTCCACTATTTACAGCACACACTCCAGGTCCCAAGTCACACAGATTATGGGGAGCTGACATCACATAATCTTTCATGCACCGTAGAACTGCAGTCAATATGTCATCCTCTTTATACCTTTGGGTATAGATTGCAACTGTCAAAGTCATCACATTTATTTGGATGACAAAAAAGGGTTGAACTGTAAAATCACAAGCCAATCTGTCTGCTGTAAAATTCCTGTTTTACAGGCCCACCTCCCGTTTCCACTACTACTACCGTACTAGAGACGCTACTATTACTGTGTGCACATATGGTTTTCCTGTGAAATGTGGGGTTAGTGACATTGAGGTTTGTCTCTCTTCAAATAAACTGGGTTTATGGCTAAACTGTGTAGAAATACAGTCCCCTCAAAGTATTAGAGAAGCGTGGCCAATTAATGTGGGTTTGCTGTATTATATTAGATATTCAAGACAACGATCGACCTGCCGTTTAGCTTCAATTTCATAGTATGTGCATCTATATATGTGAAATAGCATCGTACACAGGGCATTTAGCAATAAGGGAACAAAATATTGGAACATGCAGTAAAGCACATTAAGGTAAATAAGACATTATTTGATTGCATATTTGTTGATGTCAGACACCTGACTATCCACTTTGGCAAAAACCTTTCACTTTTTGATATGTTTAGTTGGAAGTGGATTTTTGCTGTTTTTGGTTTTTAAATGTCCATAGGTGTAAACAGCGTCAAACAAAAGGAGTGACATTTGTTTCATATTCATCTTTTGATCTTAAACCCAAATGTGTACACTGTACAGCAAACACAACACAATTGGCCTTGTTGTTTTTGAACATGTTATTATAATAATGGTTGTCCAAAAATCCATTTTATTCATATTTCTATACAAATTCTTCCCACATTTCATGTATTTCCATCAAACAGCAAATAAAATTGCAAACCAATCTCCCTTCACTGCTGTTACGTCAGTATTTTGGGCACAATAGTTGTGGAAAACTGTTTCAGCAGACAGAAGCCATTAAACCCTTAGAGATACAATATAATATTAAAGAATACACTGAATATAAATGTTGTAGTCAATAAAGCCAACTTTATGCAGCATTAACAATACGTTTAAGCTGATTCTTTCATGTAGTCAGACAGCACATCTTACTTGCTGGTTCTGACATTTTTTTCCCCAATCACACTGTAAGAGGAAAAGTTATAGACTGAAAGATTCTAAGATCCTTCGTAGATACAAACAATGTTTCACATCTTTTACAGTGATCTTACAGTGACCAAGATGCATGTTTAACATGCAACAATAGACTTGTGCCATGTTAAAGGTGACATAGAAAATTAATAAAAACTGATGCTTGTCTAAAAGGGACGTGAAAATGGAACAATGGGACAGTGATGTGTAAATACTACTTTTAACAATGTATCTTTTCTGTAGTGAATAAAATCTATTTTCATATTTAAAATTGCCTAAAGTAATATGATTAAACAATGAGTATGGTTTCTGAGCTAATTAAGATGTCTCAGGGTTTCCAGAATCACAGACAGTCACCAGCTATATTCGTATTGTTGAGTAATGAACCAGGAATGCGCACTTGCACATATTGTAGCAAATTGCTCGTTGCTGAGGAAGGCTGCTGTTTCTGTGCTGAACAACCTTTGCATTTTTTGAGTGAACCCCCTATACCTGCACCCTGACGTCCTGTTCTAATTGAAATGAATGGAGGATACTCTGTCTGAACACAGATTTTCTCATCAGTCGTACGCCCTGCTGTGGGACTACTGCAGTCTAAGCTTTTAAATTTTGTAAGATAGCAAATCACAAAGGCACCAACAGCCTGAAATATGCAGGCGCTCATTGTGTAATGCCTTTAACAACACATGCAACAGCGAATGCCACATAAAAGCTGTAAAATTTCATGTTATATTTATTTTATCTATTACAGTAGGAAATGATGAAGTAAAATGTCTCGTGCTGTTTTCACAAGGAAACCTTTTTTTCTTCAGTGATCGACATGGGCAAAGGGAAATCAGATGGATGATTTGTTAGTTTAATTAACCAGGCCACCAGTGGCTGCTACAGCCATGAGGTAACTACAGGTTTCAGTAAACCACAAGAAAAGAAAGAACCAATCGAGACAAACAGAGAGAGAAGAGTGGGGGTGTTAGCATTCAAGCTGGCAAAAGTACAATTAATTGCCATTCAACCCAGCACTGCACAGGTTACAAATCAGTGTCTGACCTCACTCAGCACCTCTCAGGGGTTTATCTACAGGAGACTGCAGGCACTAAACAGAAAAGAGCTGCTCACTATTGTCCCACTTTTGTCACTAAAAGCAGATGCAGAAAATGAAGGTGAAAAAATGAGTGCTAAAAGCAATTTTGAAGTCCGAGCCTGTCTAGTCAGATGTATGTGCTGAGTACGGGCCATCTCACCCGCTCAAAATCTTCTGTCTTCTGCTCTCATTCACACGTACGTGTTGGAAAGCTTGCTCAGAACCAGCGCTAATGACACTCAGCAAGGTGTCTCGTGTTTTGATTTAACTTCCCTCTCCTGATGGAGGTAGCAAAAAACGGACAAAAAAAAGAAAAGCGTGCGGTTCCTCTCAGACAGCTATATGAGTGCTGCTAAGTGGTAGTCTTTAAGTTAAATGTACACGATTCGAATCCCAGCCCACCACCACCTCTACCACAACCTCAGCTCGATAGCTTTTATGGCTATTGCCCATTGATTGTAATAACTTTGTAGGCTTGGAGGAGACCGTCCCTGTGATTGAGCTGCTATGTCTCTAACAGATCAATGAACATTGGTATTCTGCTGGAGCTGATGCTCAGTATACTGTACTTACACTGCAAATACAATAGCAGGATGGACATTTTTACAGTAAGCTGCAAAGAGAAAGAGAGAGAGAGACATCTGAAACAAATGAAAAGAGACAGTAGTATGAGGTATGCGTGGGTGTGAGGCCTAAAGAAAAGCAGATCTCTGCACGTCACAGATCAACAAACGATTCACCGTCTGGAAAACACCTGTACCATATGTGGTGCTGAATACAAAGGTAAAAGGAATCATCCTCAGGACACCTTGAATAGCCCCACTAAATTTAATCCATGCACTGGTTGTTGTGATCACCATTGTCACAGTGAGGATCCACAAGAGCTCGTACAATAAGTCCGAAAGCTCAGTACTTGCCTCGAAAATACTTCAAGTAGAAGTACCACTTTAAAATCAGTACATGTTCAGGTCAAGTTCCAGTATGAAAAAATGTTTAATGAATAAGAAAAAAGGACAAAGACTTGGTGTGAAACACAAACAGCAGCTGGTAAAGGTAGAGCTGACTGTAATTACTTCATGTACTGACAGCTTGGTAATCTACCACGATACATCGTCATTTATCAGTTGATTCTATTTTTATTAAGAATCCACATTTGCACAATGTAATCTAAGCTGCCAGATACTGTAAATGTAGTGAAGTACAATAAGGAATTTGTGGACTTTCTGACCTATTTGATTCACGTTTTTATGCAATCGTATATTCTGACGTTTGACACTTACTGAATCAAAGTGTTAAATAAAAATGATTTATGTAAACAAGTTCCTTTTTTTATATTGGAAAAAATGGGACTTGTAATTCTTAGCTCTTAAAATGTGTATGATGAAAGACTGAGAGAGATTAATAAATAAAAAAGGCTTATGCATAGGTGAGAAAACGAACTGGGAAAACACTTTTAGTGTCAGAACAATAATAGAATGAAGAAGAATGTGAAGGCGGGGAACGCTGTGTGTGAATAAAACCAACTTGGACTGCTGGGAGTGAGGATGGTGCCCGACTGGAAATGAGTGTGAAATAGAAGTTGTGAATAAGGTTCAACAACAGCGAGCGGCATTTCTGACATGTGTGGCTCGGAGTCTGACTCTGCAGCCCCGGCTACTTGTTGAATGACTGTCGAGGGCAATTTCATATCTCCCTAACATCACAGTGCACATGTTTTCAACACGCCATATGAATCTTTATCAAACAGTTTATTTTTACGAACTTAAGCCTGATGATATTTGGAACTTTAGTGTTCCGTCTGTCACGACCCGCGCAGGCGAGGTCGTGTTTGCATGTGTTCTCTCTTTCAGGCCTTGCCGGGATTGACTGCCGGTGTGAGGATTGCCTGGTGGGCGTGGCCGCGCGGTGAAATACCGGCCACCTTCGACCTCTCGCGCTCTCTTCCTCCCTGGTGTCGGTGTGACTGGTTGAGACTTGCGGACGACCGGGCTTAGGCGGAAGCGGCTTCATGCCCGGGGCTGTCCGGCTTTGTGTACACATGCGGCTGTGAATCTGTCCTTGCATTAATAAAAAGCCACATGTGGTGGCAAGTTTATCCTTCTGTGTTGCGTTTTTTGTCGTGGCCTAGGAGCCGGTCATGACACATCATGCCAAACACATCTTCCACTGCGTGTGTTTGTATCTCTTCCTTCTGGAACCAGGGACAGCAGCACCTTTCCTGGGTTTGGATGGGAAGAAGTCCTATTCCTCCTATGACCCACGTAGAGAAATGGCTGTAAAATATTGTGAGAATTTTCACAAATGTGACCTTCTCATTGCATCTAACACTCAAATGGTTGTTTTAAATGAACTGGGACTGGGGGGTGGGGAAGAAGATCTCAAATTGTCTTATTATAATTTAAAACACACAGAAGTGGTTGAAAAATGTTTAACAAGTGTTGTTGCTGGTGCTCTGATTCTTGCTTGTTCAGACGTGTTCACCCAGGGGTGGGGGGCTAAACAGGGAATTCAACTCCCGCGCTCTAGTCCCCTTCCCTGACCTAGCAGTGGAAGCTGCAGCTGCAGACCTGTGCTGTTTCGCTCACTGGTATTACAACCAGCTCTGAGGAAGAACAAAATGGCAGACGCTGAGGGGTTTGCCTAGCTACAGTTGCCACAGGGAAAACCGCTGTTGTTTACTCAGCAGAAATGATGTGGTTTGTGGCTGCAGCGCTTCAGACTAAATGATTCTGGCTTGTATGTGATGTTAAAGAATGAGTCCTGCTGTCTGACCTGATGCTCCACCTGCGTCTTCTAACTGCAGGACAAGTAAACAAAGGATTACTAATTATTTCGATAACATTTATCTATATCTTGTGCCTAGTTCCATGAACAGTACTGTCAGGACAGAGAATTGTAGAGACAGGGTTTAATTAGAAATTGTTAATTATCACATGCATGCTGGAAGTGGTGGGGTACTGCCTCAGTACTTAATAAGTAGTGGGTCAAGTGCCATCTTGTCTCAACTGCACATATTTTGGACACCCACAACCACTGGCTGTATCTCATTGAGAGTAGGTCCCCTGTTATTAAACCTCAAAGCAGGGACTAATGATTGTAAGAACAGCGACCTGCATCCACTGTGGTACAGTAACAAAGATAGGTGCCTTTGTATGTGGCTCGCATTACTGATTGTGCTGACCAATTAGAACTGAACATGAAAGCCCATTTAAAAAGAGTTTTAGCAGGGCTGTCTCCATGTAGGTGTGTGTGTGTGCAGTTTGATTAATTACTCTTGGTGCAGCCTTTTTTGATGATGTGTTTTTTATCTGTTGAATGTTAATGAGTCAGTGTGGGCCTGTCAATCAGAGAAGCCATCATGCTAGAGGAATCTGTCTGTTGAAGTTTGAAAGACCTTGGACTAACTTTGCTACTGCAGGTAAAAAAGAAAGATCACAATTACAAGCAATATCATTATTAGAATTACCAATCTATTTCAAATCTAATGAAAGGATGGTGCAGCGTGTGTGTTCATTAGAATGCTTGAATGTATACACAGTGTCTTCCATTCATGCTGAGAAAACATGCTATATGCACTGAGGAACCTCTAAACCATCAGGAGGTCATCTTTATTTTATCTTGTTTTCCATCTCTGCCGGTTCCCTATTTGTTCCTCTCCTCCCAAGTACATGTTCTCATTATTCACATTGCCATGGGGGCGTGTATACGTGTCTCCACTGTAAAATATATAACAAGAGTCCCGGGCAGCATGCCAAGGATGCATGCAGACAATGACGATCAGCTACAGTAAATGTTTTGGACAATTTTAAAGATGAGGATAGTGGGGAGAGGAATGGGGTTTGTTAGTTCATAAACCGTAGCTTCACCCTGAACGATGGGGAAAATGGGTTATGACCAGAGGGTCAGTGGTCTAAATTGGAGCTGGGAAAGCTTTAAGTTAAGGAAAGAAAATAGGTAACATGCCCCTCAAGCTAAATTAACTGCCATGACAGAACCCTTTATCAAGGCACTGACACCTAACTGTTGTTATGTAGCTACTCAACAGGCAACTAAATGCTGAAGTAGAGGGCAGATCAGGGAGGAGTGAGTGTCAAGGTTACAAGTACAGTGCCGTGAGCTTTTAGGCTATGTTTGAGTCTGTTGATTTTCAGGTGACTTTTGGATCTATTTCTATTAAACTTTCCTTTTCAAAACAATCATTTTAAGCCCTGAGCCATGTGAGTGCCAAATTTCAAAGTGGCCTGCAACATTAATGAATGTAATGAATGTATAATGAAAATCATCTTAACTGAAAAATCACTGATTGTCAAAGCTAACTGATTCCACTTCCTCAGGCAGTTCAGTCAAACTTCTCATGGGGAACTGATGATGAGATATATGACCAGCAGCATGTCAGTGAAGCAGGAATGAAGAGAAAAGCTGTATTCTTTCACTCTGTTATCATAAACTGTTATGGATTACAATTTGAAATTAAACTAGATTTAGCAATTTCTGCAGAAATTGTGTGGTGTATTCTTGATCTGAGCCGCACCAGGGTGTTCGTGTCGTGATGGGGTGCATCACGTGGGGTATTTGCGCCAGGTGCCATGCCACGCTGAACGGAAACAGGCAGGGCTGTGGTGGGGAGCACATAATACACAGGGGAAACCAGCCAGTGGGTCACATGCACCACATAGACAGGTCACTCACTGCAAGTGTAATGGGATAATTATGGTATCAATGTATGGGGCAGCATAAGGATATACAGTCTGCAAGAGTGGCACAGAGTACAGTACTAAAGTAGTGGAGTACAAATATGCGTGTGTATTTATGTTGAATCTATCCTCCTCCTACTCACCCCTGAACAGAAGGTCAAAGTTTCGAATCCCTGTCTGACTCCTAGTCCATCCCCTACTAGGTGTGTCCCTGAGCCAGACACCCAGCACTAGCACCCTGTAAGTCGCTTTGGATAAAAGCGTTTGCAAAGTAAAGTAAAGTGGACAGAGGAGCACGTTCAGACACAGACCTATCAGTGTCAAGTGATCCACAGAACGCCACAAGAATGAATTTCTTCCTGTGGCCATCAAACTCTACTAAATCTCAACTCAATGGCTTTACACACTGTAATTTTAGAATATCTTGCATTTAATTAATTAATAATCCAAATCTGAGGATATACCAGATTTTATTGTCCAGATGCCACAGAATCTCCTCACACTGTGTGACTTACTGCAGGCGTAAACAATTATTGCAATTCGTCTAATAAATTCTTTTAGCGAGACGCTCACGATTCGAAGTGTAGAACTACATTATAAGGTTTGAATGAGATTTTTTGGACAAAGTGTGTGGGACTAGTTGAGCGGCAAACATTTAAATGAATGGGATGCAGAGTAACGTACTCGATTACAGACGAACCACGTGATAAAAAAATGTATCACCACCAAGCACACGATTTCCAACGTAGACCTACATTATGAAGTTTGAACAGGATTTTTTTGGACAAAGCATGTGGGAATAACTGAGCGGCAAAAAAAGGAAATCATATTTGGGGCGTGCCCTTAAGCACACCCCACAATAATTAGATCGCACTTACTAATCCAATATTGCTTACTGCTTACTTTGACATCTAAGGTTTGGCTTTGTAAACATCTTTACAGGAAACTCGTCCACTAGTGATGTTGTTCACAAATGAACTAGCTCTGAATTGGTTGGTAGAGAGACAGAAGGGCCAACTCCCTTCATGGAGTGCCGAATCCTCAGTTACTCTGCTCAGCTCTGCTGACAATGTATGCAGCCAGGGGTGAGGCTTTATTTTGAGGGGTTAGGGGTAGGTTTAATGCTACTTATGATTTATCGTTATCTTTCTATTGTTATTAGGTGGCATATGGTGTGGACACCAAAGAAAGAATTTCAGAGGGATACATGTTTCTATACTGTGCACATGACAATACACACTTATATATTTTGAATTCATAAAAGCTGGCTCTTCCAAATGAACTTTGCAAAGAGCCAGACTTTCCATCACTATCTAACACAGAGTTTGTCTGTTTGGTACAGGGAGGCATATAGAGTGGTGGCTTGCTTCCTTTGCACAACCATTTGTAGAGAGCATGTTAGGGTGCATGGTTCATGACTTCAATTGGGTGCAATTTCACCAGATGTGAGCTGACATAGGGGCACCCTTCCACTGGCCATATGAGCAAAAACTGACAAATTACTTTTTGTTGCTTGGACTAGAGGACTGTTCAGGTAGGTAATTGTGCTTTTTTTGTTCTTGAGCAGTTGGCTTCAACTCATTCAACATATTTAGGTTTCAGCTTTTACATCAATCTAGAAGGAACCATGTGGAAAATTTTGCATGTACAGACCGCAAGAGTACAAAAGCAATGGTACAAGCTACTTGCACGTAGCTCAGATGATTGGGAGCTAACCAGCGATTGACTTAATCTGCATTAGTCCAATTACTTTCGAAAACCTAAATATGAGAAACCTGTTAGCAAACAGTTGCTTTGTGACACAAAACTTGAGAAACAACATTATCATTTATTTGGTGTTGTTTCTGTCCACCTGGTGAATTTAAAGATTCACTTTATTTTCCACTAACCCCTAAGGCACATATCTGCCTTTTTAGCCGTTAAATGCATTACTACATTCACCAGCTACCCACTAACTATTTTTGCCTTCTGTTGGGTGTTGTGTTCTTGCACAAAAAAAAACCATATGAAAACAATTCAATGACAGCAGTGAGAGTGAAGCAAAACAAAATGTGTTAGAAATAAAAAGTCTGACTGATAATTCTTAGGATCATGACCCATATTTTCAATAGTTAAGATATCGTCAGAATGTTTACCAGGTACTTTGGCATATATTCCACTTGTCTCTTTAACAACCTCCAAAAACTCTTGGACAAAACCTAGAAAACTGGATCTGTACCTCTGTAACTCCCAGGTGTGATGCGTGGAAAAGAGCATGCACGCTCAGCAAATCCTTTTCTGCACAAATAAAGGTTAAATTACTTAATATAACCTGAGCTATTATTTCCTGCTCCTCTGAGACCAATTCATCTTGTGGTAAAATCTGTCCTGTGTGGTTTTGCAACTATCATTTTTTAAATTGCAGTGAATTTTATGAATATCAGCACTAAGCATCCATTATTAATGAGATTACTCAAATAAACATGACATCAATGGCAATTTTTGGATGATTTTACCTTCCGCCTATTCTCAGCAAAGTGAAGGGCACCTTGACAAGATGTGTAGTTTATACAGTACATGAAAAATACAAAATGTAATAAACTCTACTCAACCTTAAAGCAGCTGAACTAGATTCTGATATAGATTCTAATATAAGCGCTGGAGCATGAGAAAAGAGACATAAAGTTGATGATGTGAGGGGGATTCCTCATATCCACTGAGATAACCCACCCTGTGTTCATATGGTGATGTGACAGCCATGACAAAGCAGCTACAAGCTTGGAAAAACACATTCACATAGTGAGTCACATAGAACAGTTAGTTAAATTAACCTTTTTATTTATTATTCCACCAAATTACCCCACCACACTCACACACTCACAGACAACATATTTTGTGGTTTGCTACTTGTTTGCAGTTGCCATTATGAGATACCAGAAACAGGTACAGACTGAGTCATAATCACCACAAAGTTATTTGTTTCTGTCTTGACAGTTTAATGCAATACCTGCAGTACTTGCCTGAACCTGTTACCTCCAAGGACAAAGCTGAGAGGGCTTCTGCGGCAAGAAAAACTTTAATTAAAATTGCATTAGTTGCAGTAGGGACAGTAGACGAGAGTAATATTTTCCACGCAGGAAGTTAAAGGGGTGTAACAAATGTGGGGTGCAATTAAAATGCCATTCACTGGGTCTAATTGGCCCTAATTATTGTTGTCTGTCATAAGGTCACAGAGGATAGAGCTTTTCAGGAGTAGGCAACTCCTACTTAAAGACTTTTTTAGACTAAGTTTGGTAATAGTGCAAGACAACATATAGTGCATATTCACACATTCAACACTAGGATGATCATTATAAAGACATTCAGTGCCTCTCCTCCTTTATATGAATATGATCCAATTGGTATAATTAGAAATTTCATCAATACTGCTCAGACTATCTGTATCTATCTACAGTAGCTAAATTAGTTATAGTGCAATTTTGTAATTAGATCCTAAACAACTGAGCCAAAATATGTTAGCATTTCTTTTATCATCCACTATGTGTACCACAGGAGTCAATAATTATCTAAATGCTGCTTTAAATCAGTCTGGAGTACTGCAGTACACTGAGGAGTATGCAAAATATCACCTTCTTCACAGAGAAGGTGGCTACTATCAGCAAGCAACCCCCCCCTAACTTCAGCCCCCACCCCTCTGTTACCCCGGAAACCAGATCATTGTCTGCCTTCACTCCCCCTCGGAATCAGTCGGTCCAAACTTTTCCACTCAAATCACCCCACCACCTGTTCCCTGGATCCCATTCCCTCACACCTTCTTCAGTCCATAGAACCCACTATTTCCCCGCTGACACACATCCTAAATTCCTAACTCACAACAGGTACATTTCCCATCATTTTCAAAGAGGCCCTCATTGATCCCTTACTTAAAAAAAACCACACTCAACCCTTTTCTACTGGACAGCTATCGCCCAGTCTCCAACCTTCCATTTCTGTCAAAAATTCTTAAAGGGCCGTTCTAGCTCAACTTTCTTCATTTCTCCAAGAGCATGATCTACTCGACCCTCTTCAGTCTGCTTTCAGAAAAGGACACTCAACTGAAACCTCCCTCCTGGCAATGGTGAATGACCTTCGTGCTGCAATAGCTGCCTGCAGATCCTCTGTCCTCATCCTTCTGAACCTATCTGCCGCTTTTGACACAGTCAATCACCAGATTATTCTCTCTACACTGTCAGACTTAGGAATTACTGGAAACGCACTGAATTGGTTCTACTCCTATCTTCAGGATAGGTCCTTCCGAGTATCGTGGGAAGGTGAGACATCCACACTCTCTAAGGTAACCACAGGGGTCCCACAGAAATCTGTCCTTTTGCCTCTTCTCTTTTCATTATACACTTATTCTCTCTGTAACATCATCCAATCCCATGGCTTTTCATACCACTCCTACGCTGATGACATTCAGCTTTATTTGTCCTTCCCAACAAATGATACCACTGTATTAACAAAAGTCTCAGCTTGTCTCTCAGACATATCGGCTTGAATGTCTGAGTGACACCTCCAATTGAATCTGTCAAAAATCTTGATCTTTCCAGGAAGCAACTCCCCTCAGCAAAATATCTCAATCCAAATCGGCTCACTTAACCTAACACCTACAAAGTCTACCAGAAGCCTTGGAGTTTGGATAGATGACAGCCTGAATGAGCATGTTACCGCGACCTCTCTACAACATCAGAAAAATTAGGCCTATTCTCACCGCTCAGGCTGCACAGCTCCTTGTCCAGGCAATGGTCATTTCTAAACATGACTATTGCAATTCTCTCCTGGCTGGAGCTTCTGCAATTCCCATCAAACCCCTTCAGATAGTCCAATATGCCGCGGCCCGCCTCATGTTTTAACCAGCCGAAGTACACTCATGTCACACCTCTTCTCACATCTCTTCACTGGCTTCCAGTATCTGCTCGCATCGAGTTTAAATTCTTGATGCTTGCCTACAGGACTCTCAATGGATCTGCTCCATCTTACTTTAACACACTATTGGTAAAGTACACTCCTGCACGCTCTCTCAGATCTGTTAAAAATTCCATCTTCATGCAGTCTCAGATCACAATCGAGTCTTTTCTCTTTTGTGGTCCCTGGCTGGTGGAACAACTTGCCCTGCCCCATTCGACTGACTCACCTGTTCAAAAAGTACTTCAAGTGAGTCTACCACACACACACACTCATTATGTTGTCAAGCACTAAACAATTTCTAAGCATGTTCTTTGTCTTGACGAGTTAGGCCTTATCAGGGTTACTTAGTAGTAGTAGTAGTATCGTAGTATCTTCGCATTTACGAGAATTTGAATAGTAATTGCTGGTGTCTTATCATGCAAGTCGCTTTGGATAAAAGCATCTGCCAAGTAAAGTAAAGTAAAGTAAAGGACTAAATGTGCTCATGTGATCTGATCTGAGACAGTTTTAATGTGAAAAGAGAAAGAAAGAGAAAATGTTATGTAGGGTATAATTTTTATTGTGTAATGTTTTCCATTAACATATATATAGGATATGTTGGCAACTAGCATATAACCAGATGAGTAAAATGTTGTACTTTTCTTTTGTCTTTTTGTACTACAACCAGGTTACATGGCTACTTTGTTATTCCGTTTCTGTGGTTGTGGTGTTTATGTAAACACAATCCCAGTCTTTGTAGAACCTAAGCCTGAAAAATGGCTTTGTCATGAGCAGACTAGGCTGATTTGTCTGACATTAAGCATGATGGTGCCTGACTTTTTAAATAGCAGTTTGGGTATAAATAAGTCAAGATTCTGTTTTTTTACATAGCAATGACAATAAAATCATTAAACTGGCAGTCAGATTGTCAGAGTGTTCTTTCTAAATGTTGATTGTAGTTGATGAGTAGAAAACTGACCTACCAGTAGGCCAGTAGTTGGTTCTTATTGAAGTCCACTTATTAGACATCTAGCAGTACATATCATATAAGCATAAGTAACATTTGGCAACATAAACACATCTAAACCTAACCGTGTTGTTTTTGGAGCCATTTACTTTATTAATGATGATAAAAGTCTCTCACGTGATTTCTTGAAGATACACCTGCGACAGAAAACTTGTTGCTTCTAACATAGACGAATCAGTGAGGTTGACTCAAGGACGCGAATTCTCTCCTCTTTTGCCAATACCATTAACTAGCAACAATAATCACAACATTCAAGAACTCTCTGATGAGCTCTGACTGAAGTCAGGACATATTAACAGAATTCAAAAACACAATTATCTTTTATGAATGTGACAATATATTCTCCTGCACTGCGTTGTATTATTGATCACTTTCTTCTTTCCTTTTCACAGCCCTCTGTGCCTTTTTCTACCTCCCTCTTGTCTCACTACGTACCATTTCTTGGCAAAATATAGAGGGAAAATTTCATGGTTGGTGGCAGCGTTGTGAAAATGTCACTCTGTGGGCTATAAATTAAAAACTATGGCTTTGACTTGCTGAGACATTTTTCACTGGGATTTCTTTTGCTGTATCCTGTTGAATTTATTTTGATATGCACATTTCTATTCTCTTTGTTCATAAGCAAATTAAAAACTAAACAAAAAGTAAAATGTGTCCTTTGTTTTTTCTCTTTTAATTTGTCACAAAGATACACATCTGGGAGCGCACACCCATAACCCAACCCCCTCAGTCTGTTTCAGTTTGTCTTTGACTTGCTGACTCTGTATACAGTGCCTTCAATCATAACCACAGTCAATACAGGTTTTGACACACTAGTAAAACAGAACGGGCCACTCTGGCGCCGTTCCTTCCTTCTGAAGTAGGAGTTCAAATGCTTAGGTGAGGAATATATATTGCCTGGTGACAGTGAGAGGGAAAGACATGTTAAAAGTGAGATTTTTATGTAAACTTGTAAATTTTCACTTGGTCTTGTGGGAGAAGGCCTGCTGAGACAAGAGCGCCCGATGATGTCATATCCTCTGGAGAGCCTTCATACAAAGAGAAGTCCACATTCTCACCAGATGATGGATTTATGTAAAGACACTTTTATGTGTGCACAACGTGACAGAGGCAGAGGCATTCTGGGGTATTTGTTAGTGGGCCAAAGGCATATTGAAGAAGGATTTAGGCTGTTCCAAGAGCTTTCTATAGATAAATAAAATGATAAAACAGCATGTTTCAATGACAGATGTCAACCTGATACAAACAAAGAAAGACACAGCAAAATGATAGACAGAAATTTGCACCTAAACAGCTTGGAATAGTTGGCTGAGAAGAACAAATGGAATCAGTATTCAATTCAGAAAAGAGAACAAGAAGGCATTGACAAATTCAATTGTATACATCAAATCAAATATCAATCAACTTATTGTCAATTCACGATTTGTTCCTGAAAGACAGGTGATGAAAATGCTGTCATGTTCTCTCTATATAATATCAAAAAGATATAAGATCAATTCAAGTTTAATGAAAGTAAACCTATGCACAATGTAAAAGCAAGTGAGGGGTGAGACTGTGTGTTAAATGTCCAGGCCACCAGAAGACTCACATGGCTTCCTCAAAATAACATGCTGTAGCAGGAAAAAGACATGACATGAAGTATGAGTTGGACTTAAAGTGCTCTTGTCAGTCATTTTATACCCCACTTATCAACCATGGCAGCAATACCCCCAGATATAAAAACTAAATTTTCAGCAGCAGATTAGTCCGTATCACTTTTTCATGGCTGTTGTTCATGCCAATATAAAGAAATTGAATCTCTAAAGACCATATCATCACGTTTCACATGCCAGCCTTGTACTACTTCTTTATCTTAGTCATCAGGTGGCTCGTTTCTGACCCCATCAATCCCAGCTGGGACCTAGACACTGACGAAACCAATTAGTCTTGGTGGCATTTCACCAGAAGTACTTTGATCCAAACAGCCAAAATTGTTCCAACACTGACCATCCCCAGTGTCAGTCGGATTGGACAAGCAATTGGCAGATGCCACGACTGGCTACTAACAGAGTAACAGCACGTCTGGGAATAGGGTACATCACAAGCCAGTTGGTACAGAGTGTACTGTATGTGTCTGCGAGTGAGATATGCTCACATATAGAGAAGCCTGAATCTAGGATTACTGCAATTTATGAATTATGCAAATACGCTGATTTGAACCAACTTAGTCTTGACAGAAATGGGAATGTTAGTATTTTTGTAGTTGTTAATATTTCAGTAGCAGACAGTACTGCATGGATACGAGAAAACTTAAGAAAAATGTGATTGTTCAGCAAACCAACCACTCTTCTTCTTCCCTACATTTACTCCACCTCCAATTGATGGTGCATTACCCCCTGCTGTCGTTAGCTAATGTCCACACTCTGTTTTAAAAGAAATTAAAATCAAATATGCATGATACATCTGGCTGTGACCAGTGGCCTTCTCCTGTAACCCCCAAACAAAGGACCTTGAACTGCAGTGTAATCACAGCAGTATTGTGCTGGTAACACCCCGACAAAGTCAAACTTATTACATACACAAATAATTTAGTTACTGCATTTTTTTTAAAACAGTATTTCGGCCTTTAATGGGGATATCAGTTCAGTTGATGCTCACTTCATAGGTTCCAATTATTTTACAATGTGGCAGCCATACATAAGACATGTCTGTGGAGTAGAAAACATAAAACAGAGCTTTGTTCAGTTCTAACCCACAATTACAAGAGCGGAGACGTGAGAGAGCCATCATGACTTGGATGATCTGTGTCAGGCGTACTAAGAACTGGTGACATGGTACAAATCCCTTCATCTAAAAGCACAGAGGTTGAGACTCCCACAGGGAGTTTTCATGGACATATCGCCTTTCATGACACGTTTACAGTGTAAGGACACAGATGTCCTGCTGGCAAAAGAAGAATGAGAAGTGTGCAGAAAAGGCAGGGACTAGATGTTTCATCCCTGACTAAGTGGAAGGAATCATGTCGGTCTTTCTGATACTCCATGTTCAGACAATTTCTTTTTAGCATTTTCAAATGTTGTTTTTTTGAAAATGTATATTTTGTCACTTATACTTAAGTATTACTGGAACAATCACATTAATTGTATGTCCCTGTTAAAGACCTAAACCCAGTTTCTGCTGCTAATCAAACTCCTAGTTTAATGATATAACCTTATAGGGACTGCAGCTTGTTTTCTTGTTTATAGTTATTTTTCTTTATTTCCAATGAAATGTGCAGATCGTATTTAGTTCAGACTTTTTTCTAGAAGTCGTTTTTCTTTAATAGACGTGACCTCTATAGAAAAATTTGGAGTAGGAGTGGAGGATTGTCAGTTTCTTCTTTGAGAGACCATCTGGCAGCTTCATATGGACGTTCTAAAGTCCAAAGGAGCTCGATCAAGAATGGACTTTATGTTTCTAGTTGTTCTTATGTAGAAATGGAGAAATAAATGCATACCATCATATCAATGCTAAAAATGTGTCTAAACAGTGACCTTTGTACATGTCAGTAAATCAAGGTTCAATTTGACTTTATCAAGTCAAAGATTGCTTTTAATTTTTCTTATAGAAATTGGAAATGAGGCTGTGTTTACAGTGTGAACTAACCAGCATATCAAATTGTGAATTATGTCACATTTGGTTAGAGCGGTTTCCAAAATAAAAAAGGACACATTGAGCTATGTGAGAGATAAATATATCAAGAACAGCCTGCTGTTCTTGATATATTTGATGAGTATAAATATATAATTTAAGTAGCTGAAATGCATATATATATTTGGCTCTTGAATCATAGCCTGTGTAGTTTTTGCTGTTGCCATGGTCACGCAGAAAGCTGAACAAGTTCTTATAGCCTAAAGGTAAAACTAAAACAATAATAACAAGGCTATGATGAAATGGACCATCCTTTAAAATAATTTCAGTACTTAGCAAATCATACTAACAGGAAAGATAGCTTATTTCCACATGACAAACATAATTGTATGCACATTCTCACCTCTCTAAAGAGTACTAAGACAAAATAAGACCACTTTCTATCATCCTTTACTTCAGTACAACTTAAGAAAATGTAACTACTACCGGGAAAGGCGGGGCATGACTAACAGACTGCAGAAGAAGATGAAGGAATTCATAAATCAAAGTTGATGGGGGTGTGTAAGGAAGCTCTCCCCCACCCACATTGCCCCTCTCCCCTTATATTACTTTAATTGAAGTCATTTAATAATTCTTAAAGTATTTTGCCGTGAGCATGGGCTGCACATAAATCCCCACTTCTGTACACACAGTTAAGCTACACTTAACATTCCTCTATGCTACTTAATCTTTCATCTTCTCTGCCCCCTTCCCACCTCACCTCCCTCTCTCCCCCGTCTGTCTTTCCTCTCTCTTTTATCCTGTTTCCCACCTTGCCTGTGTGCTGTCTTTTTTTGTCTTTAATTAACAGTCTTGTCAACCTGTTTGTTTTCCTTATCAAATCATCCCTTCTTACTTTGCCAGGTAGGAGTTACTGTACATTAAATAATATTTTCTATTCACCCTAAGGTCATTGGATTTAACCTAAGAAATGACAAAACACAAAGGCCCAAAAAGCTGATTCTCCAACACACCTCTGCTCGCTGTGTGTGTGGGCTAAAAGTACATGCTAAGAGGGAGGCCAATGATTTCCTGGATGCCCTCCACCACCATCACCAACTCCAAACCACAAGCTGACCACTGCCATGTTTCTTCTAATGACACAAGCAGCACATCTGCCCCCCCCCCCCCACACACACACACACACCCACTCCTGCTTCCATCACACACTTCCCAACTTTAAATGATTGTCTCACACACAATCTAACATTCATGCACTGTACAACTCATTTGCATTTATTAGCAGATGTGGCTCCGTTTGGAAGGCAGTGTAATGCCACCCAGAATCCAGTCTTTATTTTTTCTTGTAAGCATGACGATGAGGGCCAGTACGGGTGGTTAGAACTAGGACTGTTTTTCTTACACAGTATTAACTGTGTATTGAAAGTTGTGTCATCCACCTCGCGCGGCTACGTATACGCTCCTACTTTAATCAGTCCAGATGTTTACAGTGGCCACATAACAGCTTGCATTTCACACAGGCTTCACATGTGTAAACACAACCCAAAGCGTATTTTTCCACAGTGATTGTGTGTATGGTTTTATCCTGTTTGATCCATTGCTCCCAGATATTTCAATACATTTCCAATTTAAATTAAGTTCTTTTTATGAAGGTACTTTTGAAAAAGTCCAATTTATTCCTGAAAACACATTGAAGAATTTAGTTTAGTTTTTCTTTGTTATTTTTGGCTTTTGTCATTTGTTGTTATCTTGACCTATTGGGAGTCTATGTGTCTAAAATACTGCTTTCACGAGCAACCTAAATATTGATGTCACCTTCATCTGGAAGCAGTTAGGTCAGAGAGTCCTGAACCCAGTTCCCTGTTGGTTGTCCCTGCCCCACCCACTGCTGACTATCTGGATCAGGTGTATCTAACAGCTGATGAATGAGTTTGAGAATCACTGAGAACAAATTAGTCAATATGTGCAGATTATTCCTACACTTTTTCTGGATAAAACTGGATTGTTAAAATTATAAACAATAACTAGAAAGACAATAGATTTTCTCTGTCCTGTACATCACACACCCTTCATGCATCCCAACATCCTCTTGCAACGTACCTTTTACAAATGCTTACTGTTGTCGTGCCTACAGTTCAGCGCGTAGAATCCCAGTTTTATGACATGGTTGTTTCCTATCGCCATTTTTTTATATGAAAGAAATGTTCATCTCCAAGATATGAACGTTCTGGTCTAAACTGGATCATATTTGACTGTGAACAGCAGTAGTCTAAGAGAACTCATGAGATACCTTTAGAATACTAAATCACCTAAATACTGAATCATAGTAATTATCCTAGCTCCACTCCTCAGTGTAGACCCAGTCTTGGAGAGTGGAGCTTTATTGTGTTAATGTGGGAATTTCAGCTACATTAAGAAAATCAGTTGGGGCACTTATAGCTCACACCTCAGTGCATACCAGTTCTGGACCAAAGCCAAGCTGCATTCTGAACAGCATGCGCAGAACTTGCATGCATATATAGTATTACATTGCAAAGAGTACAACCCCGTTAGGAGCACATGCACCTGCAGAGGCTGATCTATGGAGGAGGAGAATAGAAGTTTTGGAGAATTTTGGTTAAGTGTTCGAGCATGTGAATGCAGCCATGCGACCTTCAAAACACAGGAATTACATTACCTTACTATATTTCAAATAACTTCTTTTCACTGAGGTTTGTGCTAAAATACTTGTCACAAACATGGTATCTGCAACAGCACCATGGAGAAGAAAGCTTTCAATGAGACATGACATTAATATACTGTAACATTTTCACATCCCCCTTACTTCCTTCTCTGCAGCAGCTGTCCGTCCTGTCACACTGCTCCTGAGCTGCACCAGCGGTCTCTACTTGTTCACTTACTGTGGGTGTTTCACTATATTTTCTCTAATTCTGATGTCTCTGTCACAGCAGAAAGTGGCCATAGAAACAAGGCCCCTGCAATAGATTTCCTAACAAGATCCACATTGTCTTTAATAAGCTGTAGCTTTTCTAGGCCTAAGCCCAGCTCAGAGGCTGAAACCCAACATCCTGTGAAGGCTTTAGGAGAGTCAATTAGAGATGACAGCAAACGACCACAGCTTGAAAGAACACGAGGAAATGACTTCACTGTTTTAGATTATTATTAAAATGAGGGAAACTAATAAGCAGCTAAATGTTGTGTTGTGTTTTAACAGTGTGCTGTTAGTAACTATGCATACATTCCTTAAAAAGGCCTGCAGGGGCACAGAGACGTCAGACTTTCATTTAATAAGAGCAAACATCAGTGCAGCAAACAGCACAGAACATGAAACCCACCTTCTCCCAGACAGTCACAGGGGAGGAGCTCTCACTGGGAAAAAATACTTTGAGTGACAAGTGACCTGTGTGGATCAGTGCACAAGGCCTTCAAAGAAATAGTTCTACTGGGAGCCGCATTGGGGGGAGGGGTGTGGGGGGGATGTTTCACAAAGCAACCTGACTGCTGCTTCATACTTACTGTATTACTATAACTCTCTGTGTGTGTGTGTGTGTGGGAAAGGGTTGTACAGTATTCAGGAACTCTTTTCAGACTAAACATCAACACAAATTTATCTTGAACTGAGGCAGAGTGCAGCAAGTGAGTCAGTTAAAGAACCCCCACCCCCCTTCAGATGTTGATAATGCAGCAATGAATCACCGTCACCATCACATTTTTCTTTCTGTTTTACCTTCTTGTGCGGACGCTTCCTCCCATCTCGGTTTGGAATTTACCTCTGCTAATGAACAGAATATTGCATTTACCATAGTCTATGATTCATTTCCTCTTTCAACAGAACAAATGTGGCTCTAAAAGGAAGGAGTGGCAACCACTAAGCAAACTGTGATATAAGTGAGTGTGTACGCCTACGTGTGTGAGGCTGCAAGACCTTTAGCCCACGCACGGACTTAAGTAACATAACCATAACATTACTTCCTCCTCTTCCCATAATAAGCACTATGAAAAGAGACTGTCTGTCTTATTTTGGTAAAAAAAAAAACAGAAGTGGGACCACGCCCACCTCGTCTCCTGCTGCTAGATAAAAGTCTGTGGAAAACTTTAGTGAATTTTAAATGTGTCTGTTTTATCAACCAGTTTGTTCTATTGAAATCTAAAAATACACGTTACTGAAGAGCGGCTGGAAGATCGGGAAAGAAACTTCCTGTAAAATATGCCTCAGTTATAGTCGATGACTGTGTCTGTCCGTCTGGGCTGTAAGAGCCCAGTGTTGCTGACTTGTGTTGAAAAAGCTTCACCTCGCCCCCTACTATGAGGAAAAGCACCCGGTGTTGGAGCGCCATTTATCTTAAATATGTGGTGCTTGCATTAGGACTTCACCTATGGGGAAAAGTGTCAAGAATTGATGAATAAGTCACAGTCGTCTTCCTTTAAGCCCTCCCTCTGCACCTCTGTGTGGAGCAGTGCATTTAGTTCACACCTTGAACAAAAAAAAACACCTCCACCATTATTTTCTCAAGTAGTGAGATGAAAAGAAAAGAAAAATGGACACGAGCAGCGCGGTGCTGTGAACTGTGGCTCTTGCTCTCTCTCTCTCTCTCCTCTCACTGCTCTGAAGTATTCAGAGGTAAAATAGCTGCTTCATTCAACACCTGCACCCAAGGATCTTTGTCCTCCATATTTTTCACACTTTTTGCTTTAACACAAGGTATTCCATTAAAGTTGTCCTATATGAATTTGGGTCTTTTCCACTCACCATGCACAGCCCACCTTTTTCCTTCCTTCAGCTTGAGCCTGTAATTACATAGCTCCAGATACTGCTCACAAAGTGCTCTAGCACTGCTGGAGACCAGAGACCAGAGGAAGGACAGCGTAGATGCACTGTCATAATCCAAAAGCGGTAGATTTAGGGGAGTTGTTAACACAAGTCACTGATCATTGATTTCCTTAAAATAAGACTTTGAGCACATGCCCCTGTGCATGTGCACAACGTCCACACGAGCTCCACACGAGTCAATGAGAAGAGAAGAACAGATTAAATCAATAAAAACATTGACATGTGAGATGTAAATGATCTAATGTGATTTAGGTGGCAGCTCCTCCAGATGGTGGCATCAGGACATGTTTCCAAGTTCACATGATGTCATTCTGAATTGACATACTCTTCCAGTTTTTCAGCCAGGCACAGAGAGACAGGAGTGTATTAAGTGTTAAGTGTTAAAAAAGTATTGTAAACGTTAAAACAGTAGGGGGGAGGGTAGCTTTCCTCTTTCCTCTCCCTGCCTTTCAAAACAAAATAAGGCGATTGCTTTAAAAAAGAACATTTTCCTTCACACAGTAGCAGGCTATGTACAGTAAAGTAAACTAAAGTCAAGGAGAGAGTAAAACTGTGATACAGCTGGGTCATTATTTTGGATACATTATGCCTTCAGGACTCCACATTGATGACTGAATATGAAAATAATTCTTAAAAATGAAGAAAATGGGTTTGGGACATAGATTAACGCAGTGACTTGTAGTCATTTAGTCAGTGTGATAAACACAGCAGCTCTGCAGCAGTGACGGTGTGGACCCATACTCTTAATAATCCTCATAATGTATTCTGATAGTGCTTTTACATTTGTGTCAGCTCTGATAAGAACTTCCTCCCCTGTGAGAACTCCTTATTTAGTCTAACCCTGGTGAGATTAAACTAACTCTTTAAAATCACCTGGGGATGTCATCTCTGAACCTACCTTTTCCTCTTAAGGTGCTAATTACTCCCCTGTAATGAAAGTAATCAGCAGCTGAAGTGGTGTTGCATGCCGAGTTCTTGTTTTGTGATTGCCCGTATCATCCTATGCATCTTCAAGCTCTCTGTAATAGGCTTAAGAAATGAACTACTTCAGCGGAGCAATCAGATAAGGGACGGCACATGTTGAATATTGATGACACACTGATGCAGCATCTGGGAACAGGTTGGACACGCTCCTGCACAAGATGAAGTACTGACGGGCAATGACGAGGACAAGGCTCCAAATGGCTTGCACGTCGTTATCTGTGCACAAACAAACAATGAGTGATGCTTGTGTGCAACGTTTTACCAACACATGTTTTGGTGTGATCAGAAACAGTGGAAGACAGATGTAGCCGTCTCTGGAGTCACATAGCTGAACTCCTATTGGACTATTTCCAGGAGAAAACAATCAAGCTTTGATAAAACAAGGAACAAGGAAGTCAATAAACAAACCAAAACCTATTGTAGGATGACACCATATTCCTGTGGGTAAACAACTGATTACAAAAAAATTGTTACTTCCTGGAGCAGTCTTCAGGTCTGAGACAGACAAGCGAGTGCATATTAGAAAGTCCCTAACCTTAGCGCTGGTATGTTTGCTAACATATAAAAAAGTCAAGACAGCATCATCTGTGTCATAGTTTATAGATCTTTATCTACTCTCTGTATGTTTGCATGAGAAAGTTCATGAAGTTCAGCCAGCAGGGGCTGATCATCAGCCTCATCCTCACTGACCACGCAACAGAAGCCATGGTTAAGATAATGACATGTACACAGTCAAAGTATTTTTGTTTTTGTCTACTGCATCCTCATTACTCTCCCGCAAAAAGTATCTGATGTTGAAACTCAACAATAAGATGTTTGACTCCAGCATTAGGAGTTCAGCCATCACGACTCCGGGTTAGGGTCAGAGGAAGACTGTGGGCTAGGTTAATCGACAAAAACAGAGCATTTGCTTCACATGCATTGAAATTGAAAGCAAAATAAAAATCTTTTCTCGAACCTTAAACTCAGTACTTATCTTGCTAAACACTCATGTGGAACTTTGGTCTTACACCCCCCCCAGTATACACCAGCAATTCCCTTTGCATTTTGTACTGAATAACTGTAGCACATCAGTCAAAAAAAGTTTCCCTACAACATAATAATTACAGTGTAACTTGCGATTGCAGTTTGGTTTTGTACAAATTACAGTGTATTAATTGCAGTAATCAACACTGTATTTTTATTAAATTTGTGTTTCGTATGGTAAATTTACCCAGATTGTTGCATAACCCTTTGTTTTTATTCTTTATTACATTTTTTCTTTGTAGCTACATGTTAAGTTTATATGAAAAAGTTTCATCAAAGACATTCATTGAATGTTATTATTCTTTTTTTAAGCTGTAGTTTTTCTTTTACTGTTTCCACCTCTGATGAAGTGTGTTTGAACCAAACAAGTCTCCAGTTACTCTCTGACTATACGGGGTGACTGTTTCTGGGAAGTGGATCTGTCAGGGAACATTTGGTCATTCTCTAAGATAGACTCCACTGCATGGATACATGATCTGATCTGCACTGTTTACGCTCCGTATGTTCATTCTGGCCTAAATCACTGGGTGTTGGCTGATTATCCCCTAGAAGTAAAGTTTCACCTTGTGTTATGTTTAGTCTCAGTGCTAGTTGAATAGGAGACAAGTAGTATTTGACTGTAACTTAAAGGAGCAAAATAGATGACTTCATGTATCCCACCCAATATCTGCTGCTATACTGACCCTCAGATGTTCATGTCTTATGGCTCCTACAACTCTGAATGAGTTGTTTATTTGTTGAAGTACTGATGCAATTTATTCTTCTGCTGGACAGGCGGAACTCTCAGTCCAAGCGCTTTCCTTTGCTAAATAACGATGGAACAATTAGTACAAACCTGATTCTTTATTTTCATTCTGGGGCACGAGTGTTTTCAGCAAAATGTCATTTCCCTTTGAGAATTCAAACTCAGGAAATTCATTAATTGCAAGATGTCTCGGTGTAATAGGCGCACTTCTTGAACAGGCCGTCATATTTACTGAGAAATCCCACTGGGACAAATGAAGCAAGACCTGAAACTTGTCCACATTTGCACAACACGCATACACACACACTCACACCTCCTGACAAGTTGTGTTTCTCATGCAGTCATATGTATAATTTTAGACTCAGAGGAGGGGGCGGGGGGTTGCAGGGAGCTGAGAGGTCAGTGTGTGCTTATGATCTGATATGTGTGTGTGTGTGTGTGGCTGTGGGGGCGGGGCTAATGCTTTATCTACTCCCCCATCTTGTTACAAGTGAATACAGGATCCTAGCTCTCAGTGCTTTGCTGACACATACTGTCTGTATTAGCCACTGACTGACAACCAGAGCGCGGTGAAGAGAGATGGGGATACAATAGAAAAAGACTTTAAAAGCTCAGATAGATTACAGCATAAAGAAACAGGCACATATCTCTACTCTCCATGTCTCCCCAGCTCATTTAGAAAACAGCCTCCCAGTACAATGTCAGTACACGAGCAGCAGGGGCAACAGTGTCCAAAAGGAAATATCACTCAAATCATCAACTCTCATTTTCAACCCAAACGGAACTTTCTAACACAAAGGTAGGATTCATGGCAGGGCCCCTGTTTTGACTGCATTAGCCTTGGCTCAGTGTTCCTAATAAACTGGCAACTATGTGAATGTGTAACATTTGAATAAAGAAATACTTTCCACATGATCCTAATGTGCTCTCCACCACCTGTGCACACTTAGTAAGAACTATGGTGGGGCTGCCAAGTTTAGAATATTCACTGATTTGATTTTGATTGTCCTCCAGATGGACTTTATCACTGCAGCTCACTCTTTAAATCAGCTTTAGTTGAATTTTAATTTGAAAGCTATGATATGCACTTTAAGCTGGAATGTCTGTTTCTGGAAAATGTATGCTATTTGGAGAAAGGGACTTTCTTATTCAACACTGTGTGAGTTTTCTCATATTTCATGGCATCTTTCTAGTCATATACAGTAGATGAATGGTTGTAGTGGATGACATCTGATGTGGTCAGCAGAAAGTAACTAAACTAAATGTATATATGTATATAATTGTTCCTAAAGTTATAGCTGTGTGTTTAGCTGTGAAGGTCTCATGCCTGATAACCACCTACTGTGCGTGTGTGGCTTGTGAGAGCAGGAACATACTATCCCATATGTAGGGTGATAAGAGTGATTGGTGGGTTATTGGATAGCTTCATAACATCTGAATTGTGTATCATATACACAGAAATGCACAATATGTCCTAAAGGCGGCCTGGTAGCTCAGTGAGCGCTGGGCTGCAGAGATAGCAGGATCGATTCCCAGCACATTCCTAATACCAGGTGTGTCGCTAAGCGAGACACTCAGTGCTAGCTCCCAGAGTGCCGTCTGTGGCTGCTTACTGCTCCCCCAAAGGGGTGATGGGTCAAATGCAGAGAATACATTTCATTGTAACATGTAAAAAATGTATCAATTAAAATAAAGTGGATTTGATGTGACTGTGTGGGGGCCAGACCTGTAAGGAGAAATGGTACAGAAGTGCAGAGGACGGGTTAGGGTTAGGGTTATTATATGCTCTTTATCTTTCCAACAGGACATTTAGGTTCTTATAATATAACTATTATTATGATGTAACCAGTGACACCTGGGTGATTGGCTGTCGGCTCCCGATTGGCGGTCGACAGGATAAAGAGGTTTGGGTGTCTCAGCTAGTGCCTGTTTTCCTCGCATGCCGGAGGACGTTGGTCTCACTGATAGAGTAAGCGTGAGCACGAGCGTGAAAGGTACGGCACAGAGCAGGGTTACATGCTGGTATGTTTTATAATGTG
>JAUMHJ010000013.1:15081150-15091413 GCA_032361105.1 Microctenopoma lineatum | reverse complement strand
CAGACTCAGGGTGGGCGGCCATCTGCCTCGACCGGTTGGGGTTAGTGGACAGAGGAGAGAGAAAAGAACAGCAGGTAGCATAGATCATAAAAACGACAAGGAGCAGCAGACGAAGCACCGGACAGGCTGGGTCGACCTCGACCTCGACCAGCCAAAGTCGAGGTCAATGTTACACTGTAGCAACCGCTGCCTGTCAGTGGCTAGTTTACCAGAACAATGAATGTGTGTGTGTGTGTGTGTGTGCATATACAGGGTGTGGGTATGCACAGAATTAAAAGAGGCAGTTGTTCAGGAATGTGAATGGTGATGGTGATGTGGGAGGGGACATGCAAAAATATTTCTGAATTTGTTTTCTGTTTCTCTTATGTTTAGCTGTTTTCAACTAGCTTACTTTTCCCAGCTAACCCGTGTTTACATAGGATTTTTCCTGTCACTTTGCAGTTAGGTTAATTGGTGGCTCTAAATTTCTCGTAGGTGTAAATGGCAGCGTGTCGCCAGTCTATGACAGAGTGACCTGTCCATGCTGTAACTTGTCTCTTGTCTCACCCAGTGACCGCTGGGATTGACCCCAGCACACCTACATCACTCAAGTGGTTTGAATAATAGAAGGTTAAAACACACGTATACAGTGTAATGTGTTATGAAGAGTAAAAAGTAACAAGAATAAGTCTGAACAGATCATGCTAAATCTATGTTGTTCATATCTAAGACCATAATTCAAAGTTCTGTGAGGTAGAATAGTTTCGCCTCATTCCAACAGTTACACAATAACCTATGTACATTTTAACATAAAAGTTTTACTAGGTCACAGCTGACAGTTCATGTATGAAACTGTCTGTCGTCCTCCTTTCAGGTCACACTTAACCAGGAAACTGCTGAATATAGCCTTGATACCTGTAGAGGTTAGGTGAGTTAATATGTTCCAAATCTATGGAGATGAATTTTCTATGAATAGTCTCCCACCTGTACACACATCAGGTTGAAGCAGGACTAATTAACTAACCAAATTCATATAGATGGGTAGGGGATGGATGCTCATTGACTTTAGTTGAGGTTAATGAGAATTGTCACTCAGTACAACGAGTGCTAGTGCTGTGATTTGATATATGATGCTGTTCCACATCACAAAGGTTGACTACAGGTGGCCATTTGGATTTTACATCTATTATTATTAATTTGATAAAGTTACTTTCATCGCTATTATTATTAATTTGATAAAGTTACTTTAATCGCTCATTTATTTACGCACACACACACACACAGTCTTCAGATCCATGAAAGGTTTGACATGATTCAAGCTGTTTAAAAACCAAAGCAGGGGAGGGGTGAGTAACATTTTTTCTTTCTCTTCCTCTGAGACTAAACACCAGCAAACCACAGAGTGGGATTGAGACAAACCAAGCCCTACAGTCTGACATAGTCCCCCTAATTCACACAAACACACATGCACTCTGTATACATGCACACACATTGACTTTAATCTCTCAAGACATTAACTCAGCCTCAAGTGGAGGCATTTTACTTTCATGACTCCCCACAGAGGCTGACGTCGGCCCAGCCCAGCTCATTTTGGATACCAGTGTCAAAGCTGTGGCGCACTTTTATATATTTGTTCAACCTCAGCTGGAGTGCGAAGGAATGCCAACTGCAAGCAGGTGGGGCGTGTGGTTGTGTGACTGTGTATGTCTGTTTGTCATGGTATGGGGGGGCCGATATCTTGCAGTACACAGGCCCACCTTTATGACACAACCTTTAAGGGGTTGTGATGTATGCTCAAAAACTAGCACCTGAGAAGACTTTCTACACATGTAAAAAGTGGTGTCGTTACAGTGTTTTTGGGACTACTTAGCTTCTGGAAGCCGGGGAACACAATGCTGTGATTCTCATTCTGACTGATACATTTTAAAGATTTACAGATGATGTCTAAAAAAATCACGATATCTCACATCTGAGTAAAAATATTCAATTTGTATGAACATTTCATTCCAGTACAGAGGACACATTTAAGAACTGACCATTGCCACCATCTGCATGAATGTTTTGATCAGTGCTATGCTTGACGGCTGCAAAGAAAGGCTGGGCAGTGCGACAGAAAGCTCATTTCATTAAACAGCCCTAAGTAGATTAGTCACAACACAAATATCATAAATGGTAAAAGGGCTCAACGTCAACAACTTCAAAAATGTGGTGACACGTGGGCAGAGCAATGCTGTGCTTAAAAAGATGGATTTACCATTTAGCTTTTTTAATGTTGAGACATTTTTGAGGTGAGTCTAAACAAATACTGGACATTAAAGGAATACTGCACCCATTTTACACACACTTGACTAATCAGTGAGAATGAAGGAATTCAGATCACCAAGCTACTCTTATTTCTCAGTGATAACCCCATTAGATACGAAATGCTTTTTAAATGATGATTTCCTTTATTAAGAAAGAAACAGTTCAATCCTGCCTTAACCTATGTGAAAAAGCAACTGCCCCTGTGCATCTCTGTAATAACAGAAAATTAGTCTTTCACATCATGGTTGAGAAACACTTTGCAGAGTTGTTGATTGAAGTCCAAGTCCAACCTTAATTTGATTTTTTTTTACCCTTTGATTCATAGAATTTTAACAGACTTTCAGGAATTATTTAGTTGCTTTGGCTGTAACTGTATGTACCCTTGAATAGGTTAGAATTTGTATGATGATCTAAATCATTCATGTTTCTGCTGGATGTTGTGCAGGTCTAGGGTTATAGCTCTGTTGAACCTACAACTCCCTTATCTCTCACCAGCAATGAATTTTTTTTATAAAGTTATAACTATTAGAAAAAAATTAAAGGAACAGCAGTAAGCTGGTTTGAATATTATCTGTCAGATAGATCCCAATTCGTTCGTGTGGTATCTCAATGGGATAAGCATCAGACTACAATACAAAAGGTGGCAGGATTGAATCTCAGCCAGGCTCCCATCCCATCCTCCATATCAGGTGTGTCCGTGAACGAAACACTCAGTGCTAGCTCCCCGGTGGCTGCCCACTGCTTTTATCCAAAGTGACTTACAGAGAGCTAAGGCTGAGTGTCTGGCTCAAGGACACACCTGGTAGGGGTGCAAAAATTGATTTAATGACATTAAGGTGATTCTTCTTCTTCTGATGAATGATGAATCTTCCATACACATTTAGCTTAGATATGGAGTTCCACAGCTTGGACCAATTCTATTTTCTGGCAATATTAGGCAACAGTATAATGAAACAATTGATTCGTTTCCTTTGTTATGCAGATGATATGTCATTATATGAAACCAGATGAAACCACAGCACAGGCAGAGGAAACGCCATTTAGGGAAACTTCATGCATGTTTAGAAGACACAACGGCCTGGAAGAAGTATCTAGAACCTCATTATTCCACCATAGAAATATTACTAAAATTAGAAACTGTCTCAAAGTGATGCTGAGAAACTAGTCTAAGCATTTGTAACTTCTAGACTGGACTACTGTAATTCATTACTGATACGATGTCCCAATAACTCACTCTAGTTAGTCCAGAATGCTGCAGCCAGAGTTCTATTACGCAGGACATTGTTTATTGGGTTATTAGATCGAAGACCGATCAAAGAACTTTTTCTTCCACAGCACAATTTCAATGTTTACAATATGTGCACAGAACAAAAAATGACTTAGACTATATAAGTCTATAACTATATGAGTATCATTATACAGCTCCACCTTTCCATCAAATACAAACACAGCAGAAACTGGAATTTAAGAGAAGTTCTGCGGGTTAAAGCAATTATTGTCTGCACAGCATTAGTCTGCAGCAGCTCACCAGAGCACTGTAGCCTGAGGAGTTTAGGATCGGAATAAAAATTTCTACATTAAAAAAAAAGAAAACCTTAGGAACATTGGCTCCAGAGTCAAACATGGTAACTTTGAATGTGTTAATAAACAGTTTTCAAGTAGGATAATTTGGCGTTGACAAGTGTTGACTGGATACTTGTCTGCTCGAAAAGCTGTTACAGCTGGCAGCTGTTCAAAGCTAAATTAACTTTGATGGGTGTCAACTTCCATGAACACTACTATTTTCATTTTAACACTCCACAGCATAAATTAGCACTGATTATTTGGCAGTGTGTTATTGAGAAGTTTAGCTTTTGTCTCTGTCGCATCACACAAATGAAGTCTGGGCTTTCTAAAAGGGGAATTTGATGTTCATGAACCAAGAGTTAAAATTGAAGAATTCTGCATTTCACACGCTGCAGTGTTGTAGGTGTGCTGCTATTGCTCCTTGTTTGGCCCCCGGTGTAAAGAAGGCCAAAGAGGGGAAACTAGATTGCTAAAAGATTACACCCTTCACCCCTGGTGAGAGAAATAGGGCCATGTTAATACAATAGCACACTCATGCACACATGAACTCCACTGATCTACTCACGCAACATGTTACTGCATTCATCATAACAAATACCCATAATGTGTTTATTTAAGATTTCAGATATCTGTACGTGTCAATGCAGGACTGCTCGTCTATTATCTCAGTGTCATTTAAATGCTGATCTATTTTTTTACTCGTCTTCACTGCAGCACAACAGCTTCATTGTTCCCTCCTCATAACTGAGATTAAAGCCTGGTTTAAGTGGCTCCAGAATTGCTGGGGGGTGGGGTGCAGAGCCCATCTTCAGCTAAAATCATTGTTTTTGTGTAATTAATAGAAAATGAAGTAAGCCTCTTCAATACGAAATGAGTGAGTGACAGATAAGAGGGAACAGGACACAAGAAGGTATTGTTCCCACGGCTTTTTACTGTCTTTGTAGTACACGAGCTGCACGCATAGAAGGTGGGGCAGGCATATAGGCGAACACAGCTGTGTAGATAACATTCAGCAAGCGGCGGAATGGAAAGAGAGGAGCTGTCAGGTTGTGGAAGCCAACCTGCACATAGCCGACTCGCCAGCCAGCGAGCCGGATAGCTATGCTGCTGATTTTGATACAATGCATATGAATGTCTAGATAAATGAAAGGCGGAAAAACAAACAAACATAAAAAAGAACAAGCTTGTTGTGCATGTTTTTGTGTGAGGTGAGCTGAAAGAGCTCAGGCTGCAGCCTGGGCGTTGCCAGAAAGCCAGCGAATAACACAGACCCACCTGTGGAAAAGCAGGAGCTGTGGACAAATCCTTATCGTGTATCTTGTCAGCTTAATGTCACTGTGTTAAAGACAATCTTATTGTGCTGTTTGGAGCTAGGGTGGCAGGGTGGGGCTGGGGGGGGGGACTTTCCACACCACATTCAACACACACAGAGCAGAAACAGACAGAGAAGAATGCGCTCACGTCAGCACACGCCTTGATGTTCAAAGACACATTTGACTGCAAGTGTAAAATGACTGCTCCTTAGTTTGAACCAATTATTCTGTGCATGACTGAAGCCTTAAGAATCCTGGCACTAACCTCAGGGGCATTTTATTTCTCTTTCTAATCACTTCTCTGTGAGAGCACAGCCTTCCTGTCTTTGTCAAAACTCAACTAGTAACAACATTAAAGTAATCCACACTTTCCCATGCAAACCAGAAACAAAGCAGCTGTTTAGTCAAGTCAGAAGCTACGCTAACAACTATTATGTGCTTTATTTCTTTCTCTCACACTCGAAATCATATCCAAGGAAAAAAATTATCGTTCACATAGTTCTACTCCAGACTCATCATTTCTCATTTAACTGCATTCAAACACTAGTGAAATAATCAGTGTGCGTGTGTGTGTGCACTAATGTGAAAATTAGCTCAGTTTATTACCTTAAACTATGAGAGCATGAATAGAAGCATGTGAGGACATCAGTGTGAGTCAGAGTCACCTGGAGAATGATCTTAATAAAGACAACTTTGTTCCTGATGCAGCTAAAAATTCTAATAAAAGTCTAGCGGGGCGACATCTAATCGGATGAACAGAAAGTAGTAGCTGGTGAATTGGTGTGTTCTGATGATGTCACCCATTTATGCAGCGAGCAGGTAAGATGATAAACTTGATGCTTCAAAATGCACCAGTCACTTTTGTTATTAACCTCATGTTCACACACATTCCCCTTCATGTTCAAACTATGACATTGGGTTTTTTGTGCCATTTCTTTTATTTCATTTTGCCAGAGGGCCATATTCTGTGCCAGCATATTTGCTTATTTGGGCATTGACAAAGCTTTGGATTACCAAGAACTTCATAAAAACTTTATAAAAACATTGACATGACTTTTTTAAGTTATAACAAGACCGCTTTTTTGTTACAGCTGAAACACAAGAAGCTTTAAGTGTAAGCTCTCTGCTGTTATGTGAGAGTGTGCAACCTTAGTATTCTCCAAGCGACTGTTATAATGTTTTTTTCTCATAATGATTTATGAAGCCAATTCGGTATTGTGCGTTTCTCAAAACTATAAAATAAAGGTAATTTGCTTTTGCTCCGCCTTCTGTCTCACGACAGCTCAGGTTCAAGTTGAGCAAAGGTTCTGTTCAACCCCAGATCTGCTTGGCACACTGTGATCACCTGTGCACAGCGGTTGCCACATACACCTTTAGGCTGTAGAAGCTCATTATCAGTGATCTGACTTGAGCAATGAAGCATTTTATTGTATGTTTAAGATTAAACTAGATCCCTTTTCAAAAATGACACAGAGGAAGACTACAGCCTTGCAAGGTCTAAGTGACATATTGGCTTTTGGAAAACAATTCAAACTTTGAATTCACAAATCTGAAATCCAACATATCACCATATGGAACAAACAAAAAAATGGGGTCCTAGCTGCATCTCAGGAAAACATGCACACCAGCAGAATATCTGTCAGTCACTGAAACGCAACATATCAGTAGTAACTGACACGAACATACTGTACGTGACACAGTCTGCATGAGCCTCCACCCCTCTGCTGGTTTTATTGGCAGCTACTGTTTCTCTCACATTCTTCTAGCTCACATGAGTGCACACGTGTGTGAGCGCATGTTCCCATCCTGAATTTAAACACCTTCAGCTGTGAATTGATGACAGTAGAATAGCTAACATGGAGCTAGAAAAACAAGGTAACTCGCAATAATTTTGTCTACATGTTGCCAAGACCACTTCAGTATGGTAACAATTTCCTCTTTAAAGGTTTTTCAAGTATTCTGGTGCCAAAGATATTAGGAGAATGTTCCATGGTGGTGCAATGTGCATAATGATTAGGAAGAGGGAGTTCTACTGTGTCTCATGTAGCCTGCACTCTCATTTCCGTGGCTTTGGATGTGATTTGTTGCAGCCCATCTCCCCTCGCTCTCATTTTCCCTGCTCAATCCAGCCTAATAAAGCAGCATTACTTTCCATGCCTCTATTATCCTCAGCATCTCAAGTGTTGCTATGCATGTCGTTTCATTCAATGCAGGCACTGGCGTCTGGACTTTGTACTTGTGTTGAGCCATGCGTGTGGGGTCTGCGGCTAGGAGATGATCCAGGGCTGCTGTGTTTTCAGAAGTAGACTGAACACGGGTGCACACGTCAGCTCGGCTTCCGGTGTCCACATGTAGACACTGAAGCCTGATCAAATCCCCAGTGTCTCCCCTCCATGTCTGTCCACAACCACAGTGACAGATGGGTGGAAAGAAAGAGGACTGAGCTTACCTTCAGCCAGAACCTGGCCAGAACTTTTTACACTAAGCTAGCTGTGGAAGAGGAAGTTGTCTATATTTATAACAGCAAGGAAGGGAAGGCAGTTTGTAACTGTACTAAATCATCTGCCTGTTCAATTAGCTGATAAAACTTAAGTACAAGTGTTAAGTACAATCAAGTGAAACCACTCAATTACAAATACAAGTATACAAGTAAAAGGTCAAAGTACTTCTACCATGAGCAGTTTGGAAATTGTGTGCAGGGGAGTAGGAAGCTGGAGACTTGGGTTTATCTCCTGCCAGAGGGGAGAGCAATCATGCATTTCTGATTTTTAATTAAAGGAAATGATTGCCAAGCTCTCCGCTCCGTCTGTCTCTTTATCAATCAATCACGATAAGCCTTTAGCTGCGCTTTGTGTGAGTCACCGTGTCCTTCCAAAGAACAACATTTAAGAGAATGCATAGAGAGATAGAGCGCATAACTCAACAGGTTTGGCAGCAGGAGAGAAAAGTGAGGTGCAGTCCTCATCTTCCAAACCAAGCAGGGAATTAGCGTTATCAGATGAATTAAGTTTCCTCGCTGGAATCTGGAAAGAAAAATGTCAAAGATAAAAGAACATACATGCATGTGTATACTGCATTGTATTCTTTGTATGAGGGTGAACTACATGGGAGTCATGCATGTATGACAGCCCCAGGAGTCTTCTGTCTCCTAGCGTTATTGATCCTGGCTGTGTCAATGTTTGAGGAATGATCGTGGTGTATCATTTGTTATAGGTGCAGCACACCACAAAAATCAACTACCTCAACCTAACTTCTTTCTTAAGATGTTTTAAGTCTCCTCAGTCTCCTGTGCGAGCGAAGGAAAGAAAAACTCTGTCCCCTTTTAACACATGCAATTAATCACTTGAGATTCCAGCCAGGTCCAAGTTGGATTTTACACTCGTTATACCATTTGGAGTCTCTCTTTAATGACAAAGAAATCTTACCAACCTCTTAGTGTGAGATGTAAAGCCGACCTTTAACCTCACAATTTGAAGCATGGCCTAGGGTCACATCTTGCCCCCTCAGGGGTCAGGGATAAATGAAGTGTGACGACGAGCCAAAGCATGAAGACAGGAAGGCGGCACAACAACAAGGACCACATGGCTTCTGTCCTCAGAGTGTATGACAGACAAGTCTGAGAAGTTTCTGTATTAGATCTGTATGGGAAACATGATCTGGTTACATCTAGTTCATTTACGAGCAACAAAGCCTAGTTAAAACTATTGTAAATATTTAAAGGTAATTCTGGCTATTATAATTAGGCTTTCACTTTTGTACTACTGTAACTTTATATTTACTTTACTTTACTTTGCTTGGCAGACGCTTTTATCCAAAGCGACTTACAGGGAGCTGGCGCTGGGTGTCTGGCTCAGGGACACACCTGGTAGGGGATGGACTAGGAGTCAGACGGGGTTTCGAACCTGCAACCTTCTTCATCCCAGTCTGACCCTTAACTCATTGAGCTACCAGGCCGCTTTTATCTCATGTTCGAAACACATCAGAAACAACATCAGTGTTTTCATGCTGTTTTTCTGGAATTTGATTTGAACAGATTGATTATGGCTCCATTGTTGTTGCAGGTCATCCACAAGCTGCAGGGTTGGTTTGAATTTGAAACCTGGATTCTCAGTTTCCTTACAGAAGAAAATCAACATGTAAATAAACTAAAGCCGTCCTGCATAACTTCCCCGTGGGATCATTAGAGTATTGCAAAATAATAAAATAATAAAAAGTTCAACCTAATTTACGAACAGCAGTACAGAGGGTTTCTTCTTGTTTGCATAGATTTGTCAATCTTTTCCATCGGGGAAAAGTAACGTGCTCTTGGACTTGACAAGCATTCATGTTTAACTTGTTCTGTAACTTAACAAAGACTACTGGAGTGATATTTTCCCCAGGAAGAACAGCTTTGGTTTCACCTACCTGTGGTAGATACTATATATGTCAAGCATAGATATTTCAATCAGCTTTTACTGGAGTTTTGACAGCCTCTCTCACATTCTCAATCATCTGCCAGCTAAAATGAACTGATGCAATCATGAGGTGTAAAGCATACCTTGGTGCAGTGTGACTCCCTCCATGAGAGTGAGTTCACAAACAGTCTGGTGCAGATCTGAATGATGGCTATACAAATGCAGCGTGTCAGTACATCACCTGACAAGGTACTAAACCCACACTAGACTCTTAAATTACCTGAGGCATTTTAATTATGCTGCGCCATAACTGAAACCACCATGTTCCATCTATGTCTAATGCTCGGGAATGTCTGGGAAACTCTGGCTGTATTAACACAGTGAAGACAAATATTAACTACTGTGCAAAAGTCTAAGGTCACCATTAGATTATCATGATCATTTTCGTTAGTTTGTAGGACCAAACTGTAAACTGTAGAATACGTATAATAAACAGTATTGAAAACACATCTTCTTTAGGTTTGTCAGTGTCATGTCTTCCTCTGGCCCTAGTGTGTCTTTTTATGCCTTTTGTTCCTCCCTCACCTTAAACACTCCCCTCTCTCCACCCTCACTCCCTGATTGTTCCCATCTACACTGTAAGAAATGGATGTGAAATTTACATGAAAACCATGTAAAATCCTTACAAAAAAGTATTGTAAACCGAA
>JAUMHJ010000013.1:15042051-15069716 GCA_032361105.1 Microctenopoma lineatum | reverse complement strand
TGATATAATGTGTAAGGTCTTAAACCTTACACTGTAAAGTGCCTTGAGATTACTTATGTTGTGAATTGGCGCTATATGAATAAAGTTGAACTGAATTGAATTGAATTGAACAGTCAGTGTCATGTGTGTTTCCTGTGCCCAGGGGTAGATAAATGTGTAATTTGAATTGAATGCACACTTGAAAGCCTGATGATCATAACTTCAACCAGAGACTGGGAGGAAGTTTTAATAAATGGGTTCACTGTGATAAAAACACTGGTTGAGCCGCCATCAGAAGATGGGTGGGCTTCTTCCTGCAGTGAAAACACAAGACTACTTCCCAGCTCCCACTGGCTTCTTCTTAACAAAGCCCCACAAGCTCCTCTCAGACTTCAACTCATACTCCCCCACCCCCAAGGAGCATGATCAATAATTCCACTAGATTCCACTGGAGCCCAGAGAAAGTGAGCTGATGGGAGGAATGCACTTGGTGAGAGCCTTCAAAGTGCTTCTTATGGTGGTGCCGGTAATGAAGAGGGCTGTAGCATATCTTTGCTTCACGAAAAGTTCTAAGGAACCAAGAAAGAAAAAAACAAGGGTTGCAGTAAAACAATGCAGCATGTTTTGAATGGGCTCCACAGGCTCTGTGGCTGTGACACTCACCGTCATCCTCTGACAGACAGGCTGCGCTTCAGCTCCAACTTTAACAAGAGAACAGCCCAAACTCTTAAGAAGTTAGGGGGTTTTAATGGGACGACGGGGATGTGTGTTCTTCTATTTGGCATACTGATGAGGGGCTTGAACTATACTGTGTGGGAGAACTCCCAAGCCCCATTTATTATTCAAGGGAGTGTGAGAGATATCTGCTTCCCACATTAGTTTCCTGTGAGGTGGAGGAGAGAGAGACATATGAGCGAAGAACAAAGTTTTTATGCACGTCTCAGAGTGCGTTTTTACTGGTATTAGGCAGTTTGTTCTCACTGTTATGTGTGTTTCTATGCCATGTTAACAGCTATGTGTCAGTATCTATGGTGGTTTTGGTTGCCACAAATGAGGCCAAAGTTAATATGAGGCTATGTTTTTAGTAGGGGATTACACTGGAATTTCAACATGTACTTATAGAACCAAAGCAGTGCTTTAGCAAAATCAGGCCAATAAAAATAAAATGTGCTTAATCTTTTGTAAGGGTAAACTAAGTGATCTTTTAAATCATCTGCCTCAATCCAGAACTTCGCCATTCAGTTATACAAACCCAGTTCTCTGTATGGGGTTTGCATGTTCTCCGTGTGCCATGCAGGGTTCCACCAGGTACTGGGGTGGTGGACATAAAAGTCACAAACACTTACAACCCTTCCTATCCCCATCAAAGTGTGACCTTAGATGTGATTGTTTTCTAGAGCATAATTATAATTACCCTGAGTTACAAAAGCACATGTGTTTTGGTGAGTGAATTTAATTTCACCTAAACAATACAACAGTGAGCAAACTCAGGAAATATATTTCAATTCAGTTGAAGGGCACTGACAGACAGTGTGAGCAGACTGCAGTTGCTTGGTATATACCTGGCCCTGTGCAGGTCCTCTGTGGGAACTAGTGACTACTGGACCTGTGTTTATATAAGGTTTGTTTATTTTCAATTCAATGCACAAGCTCGCAGCACTATGCTAAAATCATCTCTCTAAAGCTTTTGCGCTGTTCCACTGAACAATAAAAACAATAAAACACAAGTCCTTCTGTGTATGACAAGTAAGAGTTCATGACCTACAGTACAGGCTGCACTAAACTGCAGTAGTGGCAGTGAAGTGCTGCGAAGGTGATTGTACTTAACACTACACTTATTTAGGTCAATTTCTTTTTCCTCTGTGGCAAAAACCTGCATTTCACCTGTGCACAAGAAACAGCGTAACAATCAGGAGACAGTGAAATGGATAAAGAAGCGAAAAGATGTGAGGTTGTGCTCCAGTTCACAGGAAGATGAAAAATGCAGCAGCTTTAAATATTTACATCTTCATGTGCAACAGTTGCTGTTAGTGCATAGACAAAGCCGCACAGTAAGAAACAGAAGACCTGTTGAAAAGTGGGGGTATAGATGTTCATGAAACAAGAAATTCTCAGTGCACTCGCGTAACAACACTCCTGGATGTTTGATCTCCTTAATGATGAATCCAGCTGGGTGAGTGGTAACACACATACCAACACTGATACCCTGGGAATAGAGAACAACAAACACATGTTCATTTTGATGACAGATAAAAAGACAACTCTGATGAGAGCTGATGATGACAGCTGCTGTCATGTGTCTCGGTGCCTGTGTAGGGAGCAGATACTGTTCACAAGATAAACTGTAATGTTGACATCGCTATTTGTGTGTGTGTGTGTGCGCTATATCAATTTTAATCTGGGAGATTTTTTGTAAAAGTAGAATGCTGGACGTAAAGTTTGACAAACTACATCACTCTGACACAAACTTATTTATTCCTGCCTTTTTTTACATTTGGTATATGTGCCATCACACACTCGCTATGTGTTACCAGTCCACAGATCTGTAGGACAGAGGCAGACACCTGTTAAAGTCAATATTTAAAACATGTCTATGTGCAACTTGCTGTTCCTATAATTCCTGAGCATTTCCTGGACTACGCTTAAAATGTTTAACATTCTTGTGACATTTGGCCAGAACACTTTCAAATTCAGTGTCATTAGAAGAAACTCTGACCGTTCATTGCAGAATGTGGGCCGTTTAGAGCTGGTGTTCATATGGAAGTAGTCTGGTGGCTGCAATCCTGTTACGAGCAGAGGCGCTCCTAGCGGACAGGCAAGGCAGGCCCCCAGGCCAAGGGGGCCCCAGAGGACCAACACAATGTGAACCACATCAGAACAGCAGTAGTGAGACTGTAAAAACATGTCATTGACAGCACTGTCAGCAGCACCCACCCCCTCCAACTCGGTTCCAGCTGGCAGGAGGTACACAAACATGCGCAGCGACAGTGAAGCTTGTCCTTGATTTTTCATTTGTGTGCAACAGGCCATTTGTGTGCAGTCAGCACACACCTCAGCATAGTGTTGCGCTTTAGTTTTACTCACTGTTAGTGCGAACGATTGTAGAGTCTAGTCGTTATCAATAAAATGTGCTGTGAAACCTTAGTTCACCGAAGTTCGGTGGTCACCTGTGAGAGCGACGTTCCTTACTTGCTGGACCGCTGAGCCCTCCGGTCCTCATACAACCTGTGCAGTCTCGACTTCCTCTCGAGGGTAGAGTGTGAGACACATCTCCTGATGCAGCACAAATGACTTCTCTCAGTCCGTCATCTTCTACTATGCTAATTATTCGGTAGTTTTTTGCTATCCAAACAACCGAGGAAACAGTTTTCTTTTCACTCACAGGTTTTCTTATTCGCCCAAGAGCACCATACTCCTGTAGCGTAGACTGCCGAGGTCCCGCGGATGTGGATTCAGCTGGGCGTTTTGTGGTTCACCAGAGACGTATTGCTTCTGTGGTAACTAAAGAAATACATCTGTTGTCTGTTGTAATGCATCTGTTAGCCAAAGTAGTATTGCAAATTTTTCTACTTCTTCAAATCATTTCCGACAGGCCAAACACCAGCATAGCACAATGCTGGCACCCTTCAGAGCAGCTCACAAGTTTAAGGTTAAAGGTCTTAGATTATGGGAAATAAAAAAAACTGCATTAATTACATTATTTTTTTAACGCATTAAACGTTTCACATTAATCTAATAAATTAACATGCTAATTTTGACAGCACTAGTAGCATTACTACGGGTAATGTGGTTAAAAACTGCTTGGTAACAACACCTAAAATGCAATTTATTTCCAAAGCACAAATCAGTCAGCTGTCAAAGAGTCTGCACAAATGTTTCGAGTGTGTTTTTTTATTATTAAATATATTTTAAGTGCACATGTGGGGTTCTTAATCCAGTGCAGTAATACTGGTGACTGCGTATTTTTGTGTTCAGCTCCTCTGTGTGTGTGTGTGTGTGTGTGTGTGTGTGTGTGTGTGTGTGTGTGTGTGTGTGTGTGTGCGCAGGCGACCCTCACCACTCCCCAACCACAAACGTGAAGGTTTCAGGTCCACGAAAGAACTCTTTGTTTGGACAGATTGGTGTCAGTTTAAACTGGAGTATAGTTAAAGACGATCATTCTGCACAGCATGTGTGAGCGGGAGACTCTTGGACAGTATTGAAATGTGTAAAATCTTTAGAAAGCAACCCCCTGTGTGAAGGTTATCCAGCAGCGATAACAACAGATTCCATTACTGCCTGAATTGAGGAGCGTGTTTTTAGAGGCATCATTCAGTCCTCACAGAGTGCCAGCACAAGCTGAGGAGTGACAGTGTGTAAGGACATGAAAAGGTGTTAGTGAATGAAATGGTTCTGGGCCCAGGACGATCACAGGGAGTTCCTAACTTCAGGCTGATTAAAACCAATTATCCAACTGCTTTTTCCCACAGCATCAGATAGTGCCGCTTCTCGAACCATGAAATACTGACACTTGAGTCGTTTGGAGTCCCATGCCGATGCTGATAGATGCCCTTTGGAGAACCAGGAGTCCCAAATTCAAATTCAATCAAAATGCTTAACATTGACAACTCTCAAGTGTGAGACCATATCACACTGTTTGATGGTTAAAGGTGGCAATCAGGTCACAGAAATCTCACAAGACTGCAGCTTCGGACTAGTGATCTAGTTTTAACAGGCTGAGGCTGTTTGTGTTTTTATGTTTATTTAGGTGCACTTGGTGTTTTGTTTTGTTTTTTTATTTGTTTTTTGGGGGGGGGGTTCAGGAGGTCAACTGAAGCGCGAGAACACACATGTTCGGTGTGTAAAAAAGGCAGCTAATTCCCTGCTGACGCCGTCCGTCTTAATCTGTCTCATGTCATTCTCACCTGTTACTAGACAGATGGTGGTGTGGTGGGGGTGTTGGTTAGAATAAGTAAACTTTAGATAAGAGCTAAGGTACCACTCCAAAGAGAAACCTTCTGATAGACATCTGTCTGCTTTGTGGTCAGAATGCATCTGAAAACAGACTTGCGTGTGCCCTAGCCCAAAAAATAAACCGAACTGTGAGATACTTTGTAGTAACAAAACTGGCATTTGAAATGTGGCAGAGGAAACTGGAAACTACAGGAACAGACATAAATACAAAAAAATCTAGACAGGAAGAAGAGAAGAAAAGCCAGTAGAAACTAATGAAGATGCAGCATTGCAGGAGGCAGACAGTTTGAGAGGAAGCATTTAAATCAATTCTTTGTAAAAATAACTTTTCCTTCCTTATTTGGTAAATGACAACAACAGGCATTCTCTGCCCACCATGTCTCCTCTTACCTTCCTCCCACTCCTTCCTGCTCGTGCTCTCCTTCCTCTTCCCCCACCTCATGATGCCAGATGAAGGGATAGACCCTAAAATCACCAGTTGACTGTGTTCCCACAGTCCACCCAAACTATCCCCCGAGGTCGAGGGTCAGAGCTGCGAGACTTATTTGGGAATCCAGTGGGCAGTTTTGTAGCTGTTGGTGGTCAAAATAGTTTTGGGTAGCAACTGCAAAAAAAGTCTCAGTAAACAAAAGTTAAAAAAATACAGAAGACACACACACATTTATATTCAGATCGTATTGACACAAGTGCAGCCATTATCTGGTGTAATAAACCAGATCTTTCTTGTCAAGATGTTTGAATTAGAACATCGATGCTTTTTTGATTACTGTGCACTCACCCAGAGAGCCTAACAACACATTCACTGCTTGGCTGACTTTTTATTTTGGTTGTTTGTAATTTATAAATTATTTCAATAACTCATTTTGGGCAGCTTGTTTACAAAAAGTCACCCAACAGCAGACACACTAAGGGACATTCTGTTCAGAATCCCACCTGAGAGAGAAAAAGAAACCATGGGGGAGAAAAAGTAGCAGAATGGAGAAAATAACGCTCGGCCCATTCATTGTAAATCTTACAAGCAGTGAGCATTCTTTTCATAAGTGCCCGTCATTGATCCTGCTAGTCGGCAGCAGATTGCTGCATTTCCACCACCCTCTCTCCAGGCTTGTCTCCTGTCCCAAAAGCCGCTACAAGTCAGTGACTCTGACAGTGATATTAAGTGCTTCCCCAAAAAAGGAAGGGTGTGCGTCTGTTGAGTTTGCCCCAGCAGTGCACATTCCTTAGCCTCTGTTAGCATTCAGCCCACATAGGTCACAGCCAGTAGGCTTTTGTATTCCACCAGCCTCAGTGTCACTGCAGTACGGTGGGTCAGTGTGTTTATATATACAAATGAAAAAGAAAGTCAATGAGAGCTGTGCACACACAAAGACACACACACACACTTTGTTGGTGAGCAGCGCTAAGGGACAGGAGGTTGCAAAAGCTTTCAAAGAGAAAACTTGTAAAAAGAAAGTGTCTTAAATGTCAACTGTAAAAACAAGAGATAAAAGAAAAGCCATTCCAACTCGAGTAAGAATGGTCGACTTCTCCAAGAATGTGTCTTCCATCATATCTTTCTTTGCATCCAGTCCAGGGTTGTTTTTCCTCCTTCACTTATACGCCTACAGTATACGACGGTATTTTAGACAACAGTTCAGCAAACACACTTTTAAATTCACTGGGTGCTCCACACTCACATTTAAATGATCATGTCATAAAACAATCATGTCATGGTAGTAGAGGCACTTATTAGTTACATAGATATTACTCCATCAAAACTGTTTTAAACGGGCAGTGGAAAAAATGTTGTGGTTGATTGTGTGTGAATGTAAATGCACTGAGGTTACATAACAGAGCATCATCATACCAGACTGTATAGTCTGACAGTGTGATCACCAGGTGCTGTCTCGTATCGGCCTTCTAATTTTAGAATAAGCCACACTAACAAAGTGATTCGGACATTTCATCGCCTCACAATGACTGTGTATTTATTTTTGGCAACATGTTCCTAAGGCGTGTCTCCATCTAGCATTATTAAATTAAAAAGGCAGGATTGTGAAATCCTCCGGTCTGAATCATTCTCTCATGCCCTGCAGTCATTCTCAACCACAGCTAGAGATAAAGAGAAAAATTCCAGCCAAATGATTGCCACTGCCTGAGTCGAGCCTCCTGGTTAAGTAGCTCTTTTGCAAGAGACGCTTGTGGTTTTTCTTTAAGGTGATTTGGTTCAAACTCCTTGAGTAACTAATGACTTGAATCCTTGAGGGCATCACAAGAAAATGGATCTTAAAGGTTAAAGAGGTAAAGAAGTCAAACATAATCTACATTTTATTTGAGCAAAGAAGGATCTACAGAAGCAGGCAGGTCAGCAGAGAAGACAAAGCTCCTGTTAATTAAGGAGGTCCTTATGTGGGTTTGTATGTTGAATATGTATATCCTTAGATCTTCTGAGACCTCAGAGGAATCTTTACCCTTGCTTGAACTCCCCACTGTGTGCTTGACGGAGATGCTGCACACGCTGGCTTTGAATAAGACAGCGTGTTCAGCTCTGAGGGTGCTGTTAACTCACATTTTTCCTCAGATCTCTTTCATACTGTCGTCATTATTTTTTCAGGCTCTCTCATTTAACTGTTTTGCTGCTCCACCAACAGCAAATACATTTTTTGTTCTCCCTGTGACTCATTTGCCATCTCTACCCATACATCAGCCATTAAGCATGCTAAATTGCTGCACACAGCACTTCCTCTGCAGCCATAATGCGCTTGGCTTTGAGGGAGATGTGACATTGTCCCTCCTGACGGCATCATTGTCTCACACCATTACACACAAATACATACACACAAATACGCTCACAAGTAAATGAAGCCAACAATTACTTTGAGATGAATGTATCCATTTCTGATTACATTTTTCCCCATGTGTGATAAATGTTCTTTCCTCTTATCTACTGCCTCTCTTCGCAGTTTTCCCCCTCTTTAATTTCCAAATCACTTGTTCCCAAAGGCGTGAAAAAGCCACTGTTTCTGTGGCGTCTGTGTGTAATTGGGTTCAAAAATGGCATCTTGCTTTCAGGAGTGACAGACTTTCAGTAATTTGTTTTGTCTTATGGTAAGGATGACATTGTGGATGTGCTTGTGACAGATAAGGATGCTGGAAACAGGACTTGAGGAACACCCCACCACTGTGCATATACACTAATGAGAAGAGTCATTTGTATATCACAAACAATGTGACTCGTCCTCCTTTCAATTCACTCATGAGTCCAAGCAGGGGCGCTCCAAGGATGTCTTGGTGCCCCAGGCAAAAAATTCCAAGTAGGCCCTCAAACTAGGTTTCATATACATAGCCTGTATGATAGCCCCCTCCCCTTGTCCCACGTGCAATCAAACTGTTGCTGATGGGAATGTAGTCGAAAATACACAGGAAGAGTTCAACTGAAAGTTTACAGGCAAAAGATGGAAGGTGAGGTTTGGGAAGTGATCTTTCTGAAGGTAAGGGCTTGAAGATGTAGTTTTGATTGTAATTTATCTCTAGCATTAGCTGCCAAAATCTGAAAAACTGTAGCCAAAGGACCATAAATGACAGAACCAGACTGAGCAGTAACCACAGTAACAACTTGAAGATGAGCTTTCACCTGAAAGTCAGCTGACGACTTGACCGTCCAACCCAAGAATGTAACTTAAGGATGAGATGATCTAGTCGTGATCCATCATAATCCTACATTATAATACATACATTATCATTTTGATTATTGAGCAGTAGTTATGACAACAGGAGTCTACTTCCAGTTTTTTTTTTGTATGTATAAAGTATAGCGTCAGAAAATAGTGAATAACTCACCTGGAGGGATGATTATTATTACCTTCTAAAAAGTGCATGCACTGTTAAAGTCAAATTCCCATGAAGCAAATGTGTGATTGTGAGCATGCATGTTGTACTGTGCAGTAATGTGGAGGTCGTGTGTTTGTGACAGAGCAGGAAAGGTGTCGAGAGAAGAAGGAAGAGGCCACTGGAGATGTAAGTCCACGCTCACGGCTGTGTTTTTTTATTTGTGTGTGTCTGTGAGTGAGAAAAAGAGAGCGAGAGAGAGACGTCCTGTGATCACAAGTCTTTGAAGAAGAAAGGTTCTTTTCAACATATTAGTCTTTGCTGCCTCACGTCATTCTCACAAACACACTTCCAGGCCCGGAGCCATTCCTGTGATATTACACCCATCTAGCTCACCTATCTGTCCTTGCTCTCCTCTGCCAGGAGAAGCGTTTTATGTGTCCTAGTTAAGCTGTGCTTCACCCGTGCTCGGCTCCACAAACTGACACTCCACTGCAAACTGATAAAGAGCCGTCCTTGTCAGTGTGCCTCCCAGGTGCTCAGGCTAAGGCTTAACTCGCAACATCTTATTTCACAATGAATACTGTAACAATTGAGAGTGTGTATGTGTGAAAAAAGGAAAGCTCCGACCGAGACGAGCCGCCAAGTATTAGCATTGCTGCGGGTGGTTTTAACAGATGTGCTTCATCAGATTTTGTCAGTTTGCTGTCAGAGAGAGCTTATTGTCAGTAGCTGACAGCTAAAGGCAACAACGTTTGTGGTGCAACTTAATCACCAGCAAGCTCAAGATCAATATAGATTCCTTAAACATTAACAGGTTGCATTTTTATTATGAACATAAGTATGGTAATGAACTTAGCATGAGGCAGCAAACAGGTGAACCTTATTACTGTTAAACCTGCAGCAACTGATGTATGCCTTTGGGGGCTGTGCACACTGGACAGCAGAGCTTCTCAAAGGAGGGATGTCTGTCTTCATGGCAGCCCTATTAGTATGTTCTCACTCTGTCCTGGTGTGTACCAGCTCACCTTAGGTACCTTCAGGGCTGTTACTGTACAATATGTCACATCACTGCCCCTTTTTAATTGCTTTTCCTCCCCCTAGCTATTTTTATTGCCTCGCTATTAACTTATCTCTGAATCCACTCCCACGCTCCTCTCATGATGGCAGCAAATCATCTATGAGTAATTATCCACAGAAGAAATGATTTGAATGTTTTCTGCGGCATGCCAGAAATGCCGGCTACAAACTAGGTCTTCATCAGAACTCTCTCTTGCTGTGAAACTCTCTTTGAAGATTGCAATTACAGTTACCGGGACAAACAGATGGGTATTTGCACAAACGGGCAGGCAGATTCCCGCTCAGTCACAGCCAGATGAACAGGCAGGCTGAAGGAGAGATTGACCTGCAGACACAGAACACAAGCTAAATGATCAAAGTTCACTTAATACAGTACACATTCATTATTCAAATAGGGTCAGGGTGTGTTTTTTAGTTCAAACTCTGTCCCTATTAAAATTTAACCAGCCATCTTCCCTGGGGAGAGATGAGCGCCCTTTGACACACAGTATGGAAACGCCGCCTGCCACATTATGAATATGTGTGGGTGAATAGCTGGAGATGACAGGAAAGACAAGCAGTCACCTTTGACCTTTACTGCAGGTTAGCAGCTGAAAATGCCACAGCTGATCACGCACAGTAAGATGTATGTTTCTGCTGTCTCTCACTGTGTCTGTCTTTTGTTCCCTTTTCCCAGTTTCTCTTTTCCGAGGCATTGACATTGATTTCTCTTGACTGTAGCTGCAGTAATTTTAGTTTTTAGATTTACATTTCGTCAAAAATCTCATCCCCAAAACCACAACAATGGGAAATGAAATGAACCTTAAAATTACATGACAGCAGTGCCTGATGGTTAACTGGTAACAGTGGTTCACAGCAGTCATTACATTAACTGGTGTAACTGTGTCACACTCAATGGAAGACTACCTAGAGCGGGGGTAGACAAGTTCGGTCCTAGAGAGCCGCAGCAGGAGCTGTTGATTACCTGGATCAGGTGTGTTCAGCCAGTCAGAAGCTGTAAGTGCAGGGATGGTTGGAAAACAAGCAGGGCTTCGGCTCCCTAGGAGCAAAAGCTCGGATCTGCTTTTCTGATTACAGTCAGAGCAAAATCACTCACCCATCTCTATTATCCACTGTCTCACTGTTTCTGGAGATCTTAAAGGTGGAATAGAGTACGCTAGAAAGAAATCATACACATTACACAGTGTTTACAGGTACTGTGAGTACTGCTGCAGACATGCTATAAAGCTGTTTGTGGCTCCAGGGGGAGTTGTGAAAAGTTCTGACAAATGTCCTCAAGCAGTGCAGGTGTGGAGGTAGAAGTGAACTTACCAGACCTGTGGAGCCTGCTCCTCATCTCTGCCCCAAACTACATCAGCTGCTACCAGCATAACATTAAATATTATAAGAAGTGGAACAAACACATGATATCCAGCAGACACTGAGCAACATCATTATTCATTTGGTGTCCAGCAGTAGTTTTTAGCTTCAATATACAGTCGTCTTTAGTGACACGCAGTCTAATCGGAGTTCTCAGGGCATTTCCACTGAAAGCAGCCGAGTCCGACTTCTGCTGCTGAAACAAGATTGATGACAGTCGTCAGAGTCGACAAAGAAAACACAAAGATATAAAAACTGAGCTGGTGATTTCTATCACTATGCTTCTCAGCAGTCACTGCATGACACCATGATGCTTAATTGAGAAAGCTTCACTACAGGGTTGCTAAAATTACTTTGGGTCATAATGTGATCTACAGGCTTCTCTGAATGTTTGGAGCCAGCTTCAGGTGTACTTTAACATGTCTGAAAGCTTTTGGGCAGCTGTTGTTTGCTTTTTTATAGATTATGCATCACTCATCTTGTGATTCTAATTACTCACAGATTAGAAAATCTTTAAGTTTAATTACAAAATGAAATGAATTAAATGTGCAACGTCTTACTGTGTGTTGAATATTTGGATGCCAGTGTCTATTTCTCATTTCATGTGAGTGCCAGCACTGGAAATGCTGTTTGATGAAAATACGGTTTCCCCTGTATACAGCCCCACAATGCAGCTTCACACTAAACGCCAGGGATCAACATTAGTTCATGAACCTTTGTGGGTAACACAATGACACAGTTCAATGAACTATGACCTAATTACAGGCTTTGGAAACTATTGGTAAACTCATTACTGTGGATGTCTGTCTCCACATTCATAAGCTAACATTATTGATTATGCTTAGTGACAATTCTGCCTATGAGAGAAATCTATTTTCTTCTTGTTCTGTTGAGTTACTGGGCCAGAGGGGGTTAGATCTATATATCAATGGAGGGAAATAGCAACAGTTCAGCTCATGCATGTTGAATCCACATGGTTAAAATTCCAGTATGAATCATTTCACTGCAGTAAATCCCAGCATTTGGCCATCTAAGCACGTTAAAACAAATGTTAGGAATGTGGTGACAGCTATTTGACACAGACCTACTATTGTGATGCCAAAGTGAGGGTCCTCTGTCGTTATAATGGGAAGCTCTGATGGTTTTCACAGCGATGAGCTCGTGCAGTGTTAGCTGGGGGCTTTGGAATGTGTGAAACCTGCAGAATGTTTGTTGCGTGGTGTCTGTGGATGGCCTGGGATGTGTGAACAGCCTTTTCTTTGTTAATAATGCCATTGTTTAGCCCCTAAGTGTTGTTCATGTCAGACTTAGGTTACTTAATGTTTGAGAATAAATCATTTTGTGCAGCTTGGAAAACAAGATGGTGGAGATGGTCCCATTAAAACAAATTGGCAGTTACTGTGCAAGTTATACACCCAATACCACAGGATCAAATAAACAGCACGATCATTTCGTACTCATAGAGAGGATTTATACGTAAAACAATGTTTGTCTATCCATACATACAGTTTGTGCTCATACAAAACAAAACATGTGTACTCTTGTAAAGCTGCTTGTGTGTGTATTAAACTGATTTGCACAGATCAGTGCTTCCCTTTCTACAGTGAGTGTGGTGCCAGGATGTCACTTCTAAATAGCTGCATGCTTTTATTGCATGAGAGTGTGGTTTTCAAGGCTTCTCCAAAACAAGCTTGATGCACTGGGAACCAGAGTGTTTACACTCTTTAGAGCATCTCAGAGCTTCAAAATAGCAAACAAAGTTTCTAGGTCATGGTAGTATTCCAACATCTTCATTAAAAGCCATGATGAGGTCATTTCACATCAAGGCAGGGTATAGAGCCTTGTTTGTGAAATAAAGCTGTCTGCCATTAGCTAGTGGTCATTAGACCACAAACACAGGCCTGCCCTCAGGAGAAAGCCCAGAAGTTCACGAGGAGCCAAGAATGTGTGGAAGTAGATGCTAAAAAAAGCTATTTCTGATTCCTGCCCTGATTCACTGTAAGTTCAGCTGGTGAGGATAAAAACAAAAAGAGCCTGCCACCATGTCACCTCTTGGTCTTCGTCACTTTCAGACTGATCTGTCTGAGAGGCTCCATTCCAGAGGGCGCTCTGTTCATTCAGCATTACCCATTCAAAAGTCGCACATAAACATTGAGGGTTCTGGGGAGGTGCTGAGCTGGCACCAACCGTTCGTTGGCAGTGTGGTTAGCGCCATGCTCTTCCCCTGCTTTAAAAGCATTTTAGAATAACACGCAACAACACCAACACCTGAAGTGAGGCATGGGGTCTCTCTCTGTTTGCTGTCTGAGGCAGGAATTGTTGTGGAAAAACTTAACATAATTGATTAGGGTGACAGATTAAATAAAACCCATCATCTCAGCTGTCTTTTATACGTTTCTTTCCTTGGACAGAAAGGCCAACAGTCATGCAGAGTGCCAAAGCACTCTTCAGAGTGAAAAAGCAACCTAGATATTGTGACACAAACATTTAGAGTTCTGCATACAAGAGGGAGGATGTGACCCTGAAGCAGTGCAGGGACAGAGAGACAGTCTGGGCTCCACTGGAATCTATCTACGTCGAACCTGCTATCTTTGAGTGGGCAACAAGACAACCCGACTCAAGTACACGGGTCAAGATGAACATAGGAAGGGACAAAGCATATAGATAACTAAGATAATGAGAAAAAAAAACATTCCTCACAGAAGGTTTCCATCATACTTTCAGTCTCTAAATAATACATTTCCATCACAGGGTCTGGGAGGATGAGCAGGCCAACCAGTCAGAGTCTCGGCTGTTGGGCTTCTCTGCTGCTGCAGGGACTGGGTGTCTTCTTGTCGCCACATCAGAGTAAAAGGTGTCCATCTCTGGGGTCTGGTGGAGGATTGGCCCTCTGGGAGTCATGATGCCTGGGTCTGGTAGTATGGAGCATATACGGGGAGTGTGTTGTCCTATTGTGTGGTTCTAGATTCTACCTCACTCAACATCTCAGGTTCCCCAAAGAGTGGGAACTTCTTCTCCCCACCACGCTTCCTGCCAGTGGATGATGCTCCCAGGCCTTTTTTGATGTCTTTGGCTGAATGCTCATATGCTGTTATGTCATTTTTACTCTGTGCTGCTGTGACATGTAAATTTCTCCTCAAGGGATCAATAAAGTGTTATCTTCTCTCGCCTTATCTGATCTGATTCTGTTTGGCTGTGTTGGTCAGTTCCATCTGCTCTCTGTGATGCTCTCTTCCTGCTCACTAAAGGTAATTTACCTGATGATAGACAGGCACTTCACACTCCCCACACACTGTCTCTTTTTATTGAACTCAACACAGAGCATGACATTCCAGCGCTCTAGGTCATCAGCCATTTGTGTTTTGTCAATTATACTCTTTTCTCTCCTAGACCCTTCAACACACACACACACACACACACACACACACTACCTTGCATACTTTCTTGCTTCTTCATCAGTACCTTTCATTCAAAAATGTCTGTCAATGTCCCCGCTGCCACACAGTGCTGTGTCCTTGCTACTGTGGTGGTTTTTGAAATGGCTTGTCCAGACACAGTGATTTAGAACACATGTCACAGCTGGAAGAGAGGTTAAGCTGAATAAGTCAGGCTGGAGTTGATTTTGTTTGTTCTCTTCACTGTTGTTTAGAAATGGAGCACATTATAACAATGCAGTGGTGAGGTGTGAGTCAGCGCATTGTGAGTAAAGCCAATACAAGAGGCACATGACTCGTAGTGAGGGTCAGGAGGTGGAAAGCAGAGTTATTAACCTTGACCCGTTGTTACATAGTCCACAGGAAGCTGCGGTTCCAGTGACAGATCAGGGGTCAATGTTCATGTCCAGTAGCTTATGGAGAGGTTCAACTGAGTTTAGAGTGCTAAAAGCAAAGATGTCATGTCCATATAGATGATACAGACCCAGGTTTTAAGTGACTCCACGTGTTGCATTATGTGGGGGAGAGCCACACTGAGGATATCACCAATGGATCTGTTGGCTTTATATGGAAATAGGAAGGTGACTATTCGTGGAGGAGAGAATGTTTGCGGATAAAGGAGGATGATGCACACCAATGACTGATTGACTACAGATGATTAGGAAATTGGTCTGAACACAGAAAGATATAGGGGGATGAATTGTTTTATGCATCATCATTATTCTATGGAAGGAATGAAGCTCTTGTCAAAGGTAAAGCTGAATGTGTCAGAGAACACTCAGATATTCAATGATGGAGAAAATGTATTAGGTACTGTCTAGAAGCCCTAAACAATGTCTCCCTTCATTACAGTTTATATGTTACAAAGGTGTTTTCAAAGTTTTGGCTACCCTATTTATATCAGTAAAGGAAGAACAACTATAAGAAACATCTCCCTCTGATTCAAACACAGACTCAGTTCACCCTCTTCAAAATAATTAATCTAGTGCAAATGTAACTGAAGCATGTGTGTGGCCATGTGTGGGCTTTTTGTTATTTCCATTTGTAAAATTTTTATGATGTGTTGATATGATGATATGCTACATGAAAACACAGCAGGAAAAAATGTATAGTTCTGCTGATGCAGCTGAGACAAGATCTAAGACAACCCATTTTTAATGGGATATGTGTGTGTTGGTTTGTGCAAGTATGTGTATATATTCCCATGTGCGCTTGTCATTGTGGCAGCCAAGCAGCTAATGATCTACTAGCCATAAGGTCTTCCAGTCAAACCCAGGAGGTCCATGAGGTAGTCCACAGAGCAGACAGTATAAACACAGCACTAAATAAAAACAGCACAGCTGAATAAAGTTAACTGTTGGGAAAGTAGTTTTGCTTTGCTGGTAAAACACACAGACTTATACATTACTAATAGGTTTGTTGGACCTCAATAGAGTCCAGTACGGGTAAAAAACAAGACACAACTTCAACTGTGCCATAATGTTGAGGGATTTGCAGGAACCATGTGTTTCATGGATTGCATTTTGGAGAAGAGTAGATAAATCTTTTTAACTGCATTCATAGTGAATGTTCCAGTTTCCATATTAGATTGCCCTGCAGGTGGTCAGCATGCCCTCAATGGATGAATATGGACATGCCAGTGAGTACAAGGCGATCGGTCCTACTTTAGATAGATGACTTACATGGTTATGTCATGAGAAACAGTGAGTAGGTAGCTGTTGAATGTAGGACATGGTTTCTTAACATGTATTAACTATGACATATTAGAGGTGTGTTGTTTTTACCATAACTAGTTATATGTACTTGAATTAATGAATTAATTCCTACCACAAGCATGTCTGTTGTTTATGGTTACAGAAATACAGGTGTGGAGTATAATTACCATTACTATAGTTCTTCACCTGGGCTATGTATTAAGTATCACTTTTCATCTTTTGAAGTCCTCTGTGAAGCATTTTGTTATCTTAATTCTAACTCATCACCTTTATGGTATTTCATGTGACCTGTTTATAGCCAATACCTGGCAAGAACATGTCCATACAGGAAACACATCAATGTTCTCATCACAAAGTCATAAGTTTGAGTAAGTGACCTTTCTGGGGGAACAAAGAACATAAAGACTGTACCTTCTAATAACACCCTATGAAGACTTTCTTCTTTGCAACTCAATTTGCTGTCGACTCATTTCACTTGTGACGGATGGACTACATCCATAGTTGAAACAAATCACAATGTGGCATCAAACGGTTTTACATTAAGACTTTCTCCTGCTGTTTCCGATACAGCTGAGGATATTTTCTTTGTCTGTGAAGTAAGTGCATGTCAACAGCAAGCGTCATTGAACTAAGAGAAGACATTTAAAGCAAAAGCTATATGGTGAGAAAAGGTAAAGTCTGATGGGATTCAAAGAGAGGGTGGACAGACCGAAATGGGAGGTACGTGTAGAGGAAGACATGTCAAGAATCACAACATGAATGTAGGGAAATGACAGGCTGAGAGACATCTTCCTCTGCACTGAGTGGCTGTCCAGTTGGGACCACTCTGTTCTGTCAGGTAGTTAGCTGGAGAAGATGTATAAAGACCTACCTCAGAGTCCAGACAGCTTGTAAACACTCACCTGGTCAGTCAGGTCTTGTGTAAGAGGTTCTGAAAGCTCTGGTTTCTTCTGGGCCACGGGGCTAGGCCTGTCAAATGGCACTGCCAAAGTGATAATGTTGAGGGTAGAAGAACAAGTGGTGGACGCGGTGTGTGAAAAATATGTGGACTAATGCAGGGAGACACCAAAAGCCATAAAATAAACTCCAGTGCAGTGATGAAGCACAAATCGAACTATTCGCATGCTTGTTTTCATATGGAGCAAACAAAAAAGCACCAAAAACCCCAAAAAGAAAAACTTTCCTCCAACATGTTGCCAGGAAAAGACAAGAATTACCACAGAAAGGATTAAATGAAGATGCTAATTTAAATTGTAGCTGGCTTTTATTTATTCATAATAAAATTTACCTTACAAGACACATCTGAATTTGGGTTTGAAACATATGCATACACATGTATGTTCTTGTTCTTGTGATGTTCCAGTCGCCACTGATTCTGAGACACTTAGCTTCATATGTTTACTCACACGTTCACATACACACTTTTCTGGTTTTCTGCATAAACTGCCCGTCAAATATGATCTAATAGGTAACATGTTAGATTAAGAGAATATGAATGAACTAAATTCTTGTATGATTTCATGGATGATAACAGATAACAGATACGTTGTTTGAATGTTTGGGAGAGTTTATTTTTTCTTCACATTCTACCCTTCCGACCTCTGAAATCACCCGTTGCATTACTTTAGTAGTTTCCATGTCATCATGAATCATGTTATGTATCTATCTATGTTAGAAAATAGAAAACGCTGAAAATATATGATCCCAAATGTGAGAAAAACAAATCTCTTCTGGAGGACAGGCTTACCCAAAGTTATCTCAGCTGAGAGATGCTGGTGCCAGCAGTGGCGCATAGTGCAGTAGTAGCACATCGTGTTTCATGGTATTACAAACTGAGAAAGTCTTGGATGATATTGGACTGTGGTATAGAAATTGTAGGCTATTAACACTGAGGACTAGTAATCCCATTCAAAAAGAGTGGTGCCCACCAGCCTTATGCTTTAAGTTGCTGGAATATGTCTTTGCTGTTACATTATTTGAAGCACTTCAGCGAAACACTGGAAGATCACAAATCTTAGAATTCATCCTCTGGGAGCCATGAGTGTCTATATCGGCTGTGAAACTTGTACCAAACAAGGGCCCTTGCTCTTAAAGTGCCCTCAAACTGAACAGCCTGTTAGCACCTGTTAGCAAAAGCATCTCCCTGGTGAACGAATGAATGCTGTTCACATTATGTGGTTTGCTTAGGTACAAAGAGAATGCAGGCTTTATGCAGTCTTTATGCTCCTTTTGACTTCCATTGCCTCCACAGGCTATCCTCTTTCACAGTGTTGTTTTCTCTCTTAAGTGGAATAATAAGACACTTTGATGCAGGGACATACGTTATAAATTGCTTGTCATCCTCATTGTTCTCAGAAAACACCCTATATTAGATCACAAGAGGTTGAAAACCGCAGCGTTTCTTTGTCCTCAGCAGATTTTGTGTGGTGTGGTTGACAGCGGTGGAATGTTGATGTCATTAAACAGTAAATAAAAAGGGATGTGGAGCATCGTGGAGAGAGAATTAGAAGTCACTGCTATATGCACTTCATTTTTCCCACAGTTATCTGAGTTAGTAACTTATTGATTAATTTAAGCCTTCAGTGGGGGGTGCAAAAATATAGCTGGTGTTCATCTTTAAATAAAATCCCACATTTCTGTGGGAAAGCGTGAGAAACTGAGCAAGCTAAAACACTCGTGTGTGTGTGTGTGTGTGTGTGTGTGTGTGTGTGTGTGTGTGAGTCTTCATCATATGCTGCTTTAAAGTTCTGCTCGTCAGAATGCAGCGTGTGATCTTACCACTGGCTCTAAATCAGAGTCAGCTAGTGGGCATCAAATATGCCCACGATGCCTGCCCAACACACACAGACACGCACGCACACACAGCTTTACACTGAGTCTGCATTTGGAAATCAGTAAGACAACCGTGCCTGTCTATGAGAGTGTGTGTGTACAGATCAGTTATCCATGCCTCGCGTGCCTGTGAGTGTGGTAACTAGATTCATTCCTTTTTCTAGAGAAGACCTTTTTCATAAAGGGTTCATGAGCCGCATTGTGTCTGTGACTGGACAGATTTTCTGCAACATGTAAGGTAAAAGTCAATTCCCTGAAGCCCATCAGGTACAAATCCAGTAACATGAGCCAGCACGCTAACTGGAAATCTAAGGAGCCCTGTGACAGGGCTGCAGAGCTGTGGTTTGGTGGATTTTACATCTTGACTGTATGGCAGTCACCAGATGGAAGCCATTCCTCAAAAAGAATAAAGAGTAGCTATGCAAAAAGAGGTGTGAAAGGTACCGAGGAGCAGGAGAGGAAGACTGAGTGTAACTTAAACTATGTGCAAAGAGAAATGCTGGGCTGAATCACCAAGAGTTTGACGGAGTGGACTTTGAAATACTTGTTGACAGCAGGATTATAGATTATACACAAGTGGAGAATGTATGTTGTGACATACTAGAGAATCAGTGAAATCATCAGTGATGTGACTTTAGAAGAGAAGTGTCCAAGCTGTTGTGTACTGCACGGTAAATGTACAAGCACAGGCATTTTGTGAATGAAACCTGTACCAAAGCTGCACAGGCCAGGCCAGAACAACTGTTTTTCAAACACTCAGGTGCACATGTTCCTCGTCTCTTTCTGTTCTGCTTAGAGCCAGTTGCACAGTTCTATTCTAAAGAAAGCCGTTTTCTTTTAGCTTTAGCTGTGCTGACTTTACCGGAAAACCTGCACACATTAGCAAACATGCCAAATCACTGAAGTTAGACTGTTGTATGAGACACTTTGGGGATTGTTAACAGTAAAAAAAGCTTTTTTTTAAAGCTATTTAATCAGACTCATCTTATATTTAGTGTAATTGTTCTGGTTAATTACAGAACCACAGTGTTTTGCCACATAGTTCCTCCTCATTTCCAGGTTAACAAATTGAACTGGCAGCACCAGCAGCTGTCGTTGGACTGATTCCGGACACTAATTAATGTGACACATACGTTAAATCAGAATCAACATGACACATAAAGAAACTAAGTTACATTCAAGAAAGAGCTATTTGCAGCAAAAAAACATTCACTTTTTCCATCAAAGCTGAAACATTTAGTGTCACCTGGTAGCTCAATGGGTTAAGCGTCAGACTGGCATGCAGAAGGTGGCAGGTTTGAAATCCCGTCTGACTCCTAGCCCATCCCCTACCAGGCGTGTCTTTGAGACAGATACACAGCGCTAGCTCCCTGCAAGTCGCTTTGGATAAAAGTGTCTGCCAAGTAATGTAAAGTAACTAGAAGCAACCATCTGTCCTCACGTAGCCACAATGGAGATAAAAAACTACTTCAGCTTGATGTGACAGGCTGATGGGGGAGTTACAAACTTGAATAGCCTTTTATAAAAATGTTCATTTCCAGATTTGACCTTCCTGTGTCAGTTAGCCTCCTCTTTAATCTCTCATGTGGATAGTGTCACACAGACAGTTTATTTTCTTCATAGAACACTTTTCTTATCATAATTATCATCATTTTATGACATCATGACGTAGTTTTAATAGTCTTGTACAAAGGCCAAGCCAGCAAGCATGAGCCGGGGCGAGACAAGGAGCAGGAGGGGACGATGGGAAGACAACTGTTCTAATTAGAACACAGCTCAACCATCTCATCCTCATCTTGTACTCACCACTGAGAGGCCAGATTTCTACCCCAGCATTTGCTTGCTCAATTGCTCTATTTTAGGAGAATTTAAAAATGTTGCAAACAATACATTTTGAATAAGACGCAAGTGCACTTAGTGAAGCAACAACAACATCACAGGCCTCGCACTGCAGGGTTTAGACATTTAAAAGACCTGATCAGCATTCAGGGAAATAATTTATGAGAGTGAGATAAGAAGACTGATCCAGCATAGATCCAGAATGTGATTAGACTAGCTTATCATCAATTCTTAAAGCAGGAGCAAACATCCAGCCTGGCTCAATCTAATGTCCAAATTATATCCTCCAGTCACCATCACATTTCACTTATCTTACCATATTGTATCAGATATGTTAAATTACTTTACCAACAGTAAAGACCTAATGTTTCAGCCTAGACCTCCCAGAGCATCCCGATCTTAAAATGTATTTCATTAGACAACATTTACCAGCTTTGCTTTCCAGCCCTAGGGACGTCAGAGGTGCTTCTCTGCTCTTTGCACATGAAGTGGCTCTGTTAGCTTCATCACACTGTGACCTTCAGCATGCACTACTGCCGTTTGCAGCCAAGCATAAAAGCTGCAGGATGCAGGGCTGCTCTTTGCTGGTGAAAACTGCCCTCAGTCTAGGTAAAGGAGTTCAAATATCTCACAACACTAAGATCAACAGGTAGGTTGATTACCATTAACCTGTCTTGAATGTAAAGTGTAAAAGGGGCTTTAAAGAAAGACTAGAGAGCTAATATATCCACCGTAAACTTTTACTGGAGCCACTGCCCTGCTGCATGGAAGGCAGCCAGTTGAGGTGGTTCAAACATACAGTATGATCACGAGTGTATTTTTCTGGACGTTTCCAGACCATAATGTTCTGAAAAGATTCTACAGTATGTCAGGTATATTATATGTCAAGAGGAGTTATCACCAGGGGGAGAAATATCTGGACTTCCTTTCAATGCCAGCTGACCCAACAAAGCAGCACCAGATAAAAGGAATTTTATCCTCCTTATATATAAAAAACTTTAAAGATTGATTGTATTGTGCATAAGGTAAGTGACCAAAATGACTGCTCATTTTGTTTACAGTACGTGTCATTCAGGATGTAATGAGCATAAACACATTTTACGCTATATTCAAAAGTATACTTGAAAGCGGTAAAAGGCCCCTTTCCATATCTTCCCCTAATTCAACCCCTCATGGTTTATGTAAATAACAGGCCATAATTCCTGCTTTCCATTCTTCACCCCCAGGCCTTTCTGAAGTTTCCTTCTCTCTAGCATTTGCTTTGAGTCTCACTTTTATCATTATTCTTTGCTCTCTCACTGTAACTGTCAAATCCTCCAGCATCTTTCATTTCTCACTCCCTGATCACTCTTTCATGCATCCACGTTTTTCTGCTGCTTATTTTCAATTCACTGACCCACCCACTTGCTGGATTCCCTCCTCATTCACTGCTGATAATCATCTTTTCCTGTTCCCCATTGGTGCCCCAATCAAACCACCATCCTCTACATCTTTTTCTCTCTTACTGTGCTCCAACTATCCTTCTAATTCCATCCTCTGACATCAGGGCAGAGCTCAGCGGATTTGGGTTTAGTAGCCAGTTGCTCGTGTTTACTAAGTGCATCAGCAAGTGTGTAATTAAAATAGTGCCTGCATGTGTGTTAGTGTTTGCCTCCTCTGACTTGCATGTGCAGGCACACGAGCTCGTGTGGGTTTGCTTTTTTCAGATGAAGCCACTGAACTGTATGAGAAGTGGGCCATGGATGGAAGCTGTACTGTAAATTCATAAATCTGAGGTGGTCCTGAAAATCTGTCCTCACTGATTCCGTAAGAACCCTAAATACAACAGCAACAACAAGCAATGTTTTATATATTTCCATGTATTATACGCTTCAAAACCTACAAATCTTCATTTCACAATTCAGCAAATGTCTTTCATAGTTAAAAGCTGGATTGGTGAAGTGTTACACACTGGAAAGAAATGGGTTTATTTCATGTTGGGCCTCTGTGGCAACTCTTCTACTGAGCAGCTGGCTCAGGTTCTATCCTGTACCATGCTTTTTAATGGTTTGCTTTGATTTAAAAAAAAGAAATATTTTTTAAATCATATTTAATATATATAGAGAAATATATATTTCTCTCTATATATATATATTTATGTGAACACATTTTCATCTCATCACGCTTTGCCTGGAGTGAACTCCTAAAGTCTACTGCTCTCCTACAGATGTTAATGGTGTCCTGACCATTGATTATCGGTGTGAAAATACCACAGTTTGTTTTACTTTAGGCACGAAGACTGGGCACAAACCAGTAGTTCGAACTAATAATGAGAATAACTAATAGTGTAGTGCCAATGCAGAATTAAATTTAATTCAGAATGATTTGTCAGAATGATTAGTACATCAGGTTTAATGGATAATTAAGGCTATACCTGTCTTTACAATATATTGAAAATAACAAATAAAAATAAACTAAAATATTTCTAGTAGTAGGTGTTTAGACTAGTGATTTTTTAAAAGTAAAGTAAAATGCAAAACCCATGAATTGGTTTAGAAACCGTGGTGAGTCTGTCTTGTTTTAATCCATTGTGCAGTAAAACAGTGGTTCATCAGGCATGTTAGATAAAAAATACAGAACTAAAGCAAAGATTTGATGATGAGCACACAGTATCGTGGTCAGTCACAAACATTTTAGAGCATTTCCACCCTGCGAAATTTCAGAACAGTAGCAACATTCCCTCGAGCTACAGCTAAAGACACAGCTGCAGCACAGAGGGATCTGTACTTGTCTGAATATCACAGCAGAGGCATTCACACAACACTCATTCATATTTAAACAGCTTATTGCCTCGTGATTTTGCATCTGAAGTTTTCTTCTTAAGTTCAGCAAAAGCCCAGCATGGAATTGTCGGCAGTGGATTTAGACTAGATATTGATATGGTGATTTTCCCTCCACTCTGATATATTTAATAATTCTCCAGCACATATGCACACATACTGGCACACCCACAAAGCATCTCGTTTGACCCCTCTCTACCATACATCAGAAAGAAACAGATAACATATCTGTGCTTGCATCCTGATGAAGAAAACACAGCAAACTTAGTAAAACAGGCCCTTAGCTGGGGTGATGCTATGTAGGGAGGCCTCATGCGTTGTACAACGTTAAAGCCTTGTATAATAAAGCACCACGTGGTGTTGTACATGATAGCTCAGCGGGTAGCACAGTCATCTTCAAACCCAAGGGTGCGTGAGTACGATTCCCACCAGGTTACATGTTGCGGTATCCTTGGCCAGATGCTGATACCCCAGAGTAGGGCTGACACGGGTCTAGCAGCTGTCCAAACAACAATTTCTCCAAGTGGATTAATAAAGTATTCTTTTGGTTTGTTTTTTACACATTTGCTTGCACGACTACAACCAATTGCCCACGTTTCCAGGTCCTGTGCATGTCGTTTGGAAAGGGGATAGATGACGTCAGAGAGACGGATCCCGCGAGAGAGCGAGATGGCAGTGGAAATCAGCTGACAGTTAATGCCCAAATCATTTTGATTTCACAGATAAGTATCTTGATAATGGGAGAAGTAATAGAGGTCTTTATTGCAAAGCACCTCTTATAAAACCCAGTTAATGTGAGCCAGTCATTGTGTAGAGAGGTCGGTGGACTCTTTGCAAAATGTTTTGGTCATGCTTTACATTAAGTAGTGCTGTGAGTGCTCTGGAGCTACTCTGTGGAGGTAGGTAAGTACTGTAGGAAAAGGCTGACTGCCACTGGATTAGCAAGAGGATGAGATGAGGAGGACAACATTAGCACTTGGAAGAAAAGCAAAGATAAGCTTTAAAATGTGGCCAGGTAGGAGTTTTAATGCTTTTAATGTACTCAAACTGAGTAAATATTGTAGACAACTGTCTACATGCCATGAAAAAGCACAGCGCTAAACCCCCCACAACCCCTCACTTCCACTTCTCCCTCTTCACTTGTAGCTGTATCATTTTAGACAGAAACACTGAAATATACATGTTCTATCTTATGTTGTTTAAAAATCTGTTTAAATATATGAAACTTACTTTATAATGCTGAAACAAATGAGTTGCCTCAGACCAAAGTAAGACAATAAGAGATTACCAAGTACTTTAGTCTATATAGTGTCTTCCATCATCATACAGCAATTAGCTGTCATCATACATACATACAAATTCAATTACAATTTCAGCGACAATAATGAAATAATTTTTCTAGCTAATCTCATATCATTTGAAACCGTTAAAAAAATCCTTATTCCAATGCTGAGTCATGCCATATCATGCAGAACAATTGGAGGCATTGATTGAAACAATACAATAATTAGGCCCTCCTCTAGCCGATTAAAGATGCCATGCTATAACTGCTGCCTTCCTCCACAGTTACAATGAAATCTCCCCAACATCAAAGCCAGCTGAGCAGATTTAGTTGGCCTTAGCTGCTTCGCCTGCTCACTCCTATTCATCCAAAACACTGCATGAATATGGATTGTTGAGAGGGAGATAGAGAGAGGAGCTTCAGAGTAATGATTGTGCTGCAGCATTGGCATGGATAGATGGTGGTGGAGCTGCTGAGCGGAGAGTGTGCAGGCGGTATGTGCTGGCTGAGGTCATGCATGTAATCTCAGTCAGTCAGTCAGTCAGTCAAAGGGGCCGCCATCAAAGATTTATGATCCCTCACAGTCAGTCAGTCAAGGACTGGCACATAAAAATCAGTACAGCGACACAAATGCACGTGAAGAGACTCAGACACACAAAGCAGTAGCAGCAGAACCTTTTGGAACAACCATGACCTGGACGACTGAGGACTTCATCCATCATGGTTTACACACCCAGCTCGATCCAACTTTAATCCACGAGTCTGAAAGAAAAGACTTACATACATCCACAGTCAGAGCCCATAGAGTGTAAATGATGCATACTGTAGCTGCGACACACATGAAGGTGGCTCGTTATGTCGTCATGTTTTATGACTTAGTTGTATAGGGAATGATGTCATGTTACCCGGAAGGCAGAGACATACACTGAGGCTGGGATTAAGGGCTTTGTTTCTGAATGGCTGTGTCAGTGTGAACCTGTCTGTTTTCTGTGTGACCTCAGGCTGAAATGCCAGCAGTGTCACGTGACGGTGGGAACGGTAAACAAGTCAAAGAGTTTAAGATTCATGGTTCCACACAGCTGAAATGTGTAGCGACACACCACATAGCAGAGGGGGAGACAGACAACATGCCACGTGTGAGGTGACGTCAGCTGCATGTTTTGAGACGTGGCTTAACTAAATTTGAATCACACAGGACCTCAGGGAGGGAATATGAACTGATTATAGTCACTGAGGTCCAATGAGACAGGGATGGGGTGGTGAGTAAGATAGGGTGGGGGTTATCTACTGTGTGGCTGCACCAAACAGTTATCACAGGTGTCTGTGCCCATTACACTTGAGTGGAGCAACAGGATCTCAGGTAGGATCTTACGGTGGATTGGTGATAATAGCAAACAGTGTAAGCTCATTAGTCGCAGTGAAGATAAGCCAGATATCTGTTAGAGGCTTATTCCCTCCATTACGTATCATTTTATTAGCTACAAACAAGCAGAGCCTGACAACACAGCACACACAGCCAGTTGTGTGCTGTGTTGTCTTGTGTTGTGGTGTATAAAGATGTACTGTACGTCGCACACTGGAAGAAAAATACACGCTTTCAAATTTAGTACAGCTACAGATTACAGCAAGCCTCTTTCCTCATTTATCAAATTGTGCATCTCAATTGTTAACTTTCAAGACATACAAAAAGGAAGGTCCCTCACACACACGTGTTTTTTTCACATTCTTGTCACACACTCTCAACCTGTTTTATTTCCACTGACACAAACAGCATACCAGAGACGCGTGAAATACTGTCTCATCAGGTGCTGATGGCTTGTTTCTCTCTGGCTGATCTCCGATGTGTGCGTACTGATTCACCTGGAGTAGTCTGAGTGCAGCATCTAATGGAATATGTAATGCAAAGTCACACGACCTTTTGCTGCTTCATTACTCTCCAATTGAGTCTGACACATCATCCGGTACTGCGGTGACTGATGTCTGTTTGGTGCAACTTTTAGAAGTAACTTTGATTTCACGGTTGAGAGACTTTAAAAACAGCAAGTCAGTTCTTGGTTATATTTCAATCAGTGCACTCATTGGGAAAAATATTGTTTGCTCTGCTCTGATTGAACTGACATTAATTCCACAGTTTGGTTAAGTCCATGTTGTCATGCTTATGTGGTCACAGAAGTTTTTGTCTTCCAATAAACCAACAAAATCCTCGCTTTAATGCCTATACTGTATGAGTTGGTAGTTGGTAGAAGGTGATTCAAGCAGCCTGAAATGAATTCGGTCACAGTGTTTTGAGCTCTCAGTGAAGTATCCTGCCCCAGGATACAACCAGAAAAAGTATTTGCAGACTTCTGAAACTTGAATGTGTGAACCTAGGAGGAGTTCCACTTTCAGTCACATATGAAGTAAATACCCCTGATATTGAACTGTTGGCCATGGGACTTCGTCCATATTATCTTCCCAGAGAATTCTCGCATGTTATATTTCTCGCCGTTTACATTCCTCCATCGGCAAACGCCGCTGCTGCGTGTGACGTCATACAGACGGTCACCTCCACTCTGCAGACCAGACA